>OZ012738.1:498098883-498321686 GCA_963859935.3 Lathyrus sativus
TCCAAATATTCCTTTGGTTCTGATGGTTTTCCAGAATCTATCCGATGGTTTTCCGAATTTATTTCTCTTTCTGATGGTTTTCCAGATTGAGTCTTTATCTGATGGTTTTCCAGATAATTCCTTGTGATTCTGACGGTTTTCCAGAATCTTATCCAATGTTTTTCCAAATACATTCCTTCTTCTTATGGTTTTCCAGATCGAGTCTTTGTTCTGATGTTCTTCCAGAATACTATCTGACGGTTTTCTAGATACCCATGTGATTCTGATGGTTTTCCAGAATCTCATCCGATGTTTTTCCAGATCTATCTCTTTCTGATGTTTTCCCAGACTGAGTTTTTATTCTGACATTCTTCCAAAACTCCTTTGTTGCTTATCTGATGTTCTTCCAGATATGTCTTCAACTTGACCCGTACATTTATTGCTTTCCTAAATGTTTTGGATTTTACCTTCAGAGACTTGTCTTCATCTCATGCTCCTATAGATGTTGTTCTTTTGTTATGGATGCAGCCCAGATTTATTCGATGGTTTTCCAAGTATCTCTGGTGTGTTTCATAGTTCATTCGATGTTCTTCCGGACGTCCCTAAAATTGGTTTCTCTGTCCCCGAGGTTATTCGATGTTTTTCCGAGTATCTCGGGTTTTTGTTTCTCTGAATATTTTCCGATGATTCCTGAAGATCCCGCTCGATCTCTTCGTTTAAAGGAATGACCCAGAAATTCCAGCACTTGTCGTTTACCTAATCCTGCCGCGGTGTGGATCCTGTGTTATCGTTTCATCCTAAAGTGACAACTGGTCGTGCCTGCACCGGTTGATCCATCACTCTAGAACTCCCCAATTGTCGCGCTGTTCCACCAGTGCGTCGTATTCCCCAGTGCAGTTACTCGTCGCGTCTGTCCCCTGTGTCGTCGTGTCGTCTGCATTCTTGCATTTATCATTCTCATCATGCGCATCATATTAAAGTCATGGCATTGTTAGCATTATAGTTCGTTTCGTTTTGTCCATAACATTGCATATCACTGCGTCTAAGGGCAAAATTTTCGGTTATCTGTATTTAAATCCCTCCACCGTGGTTCCTCGAGTCTCCGCTGCTCAAATCATCCGGTGAAGCTATTTAAATAGGGGCAACTGTAATACCCAAAATTTTACCCTTAGATTAGTCGATTCATGTCGCATTACATTTTATTTTTTGCATTACATATTGACTAACCACTAACGGGTTGCATAGTCTGTTGTGTTGGCAGGAGAATCACATATGGTGCACTTTAACTGTTGAAGGGCAAAATGGTCACTCATGCACTGTTGGCTAACAATTTAGGAAGCAGGGTTGTCATCAGGGATCCACCGAGCAATTAGGGTTCCGTTTCCGAGCTCCGTGTTTTGGTTGAAAGTGATTTGAATTTTTAGGGCTATTTTATGGTGCGAGAATTCACTCCGCGGAATTTGTTTTAACAGGCACCTATTTTTCTGCTTCTTCTGCTATTTGCCAGTTAATTTTAGAGGGAATACAAAGGGAATTTCGACTCGTGTGTGGATTTATTAATTTGTTTAATCGTGGTTTTTTGGCCGAGTCGGTTCAAGGCATTGGATTTAACCAGTGGAGATACAAATTGAATTTTTAGTGCGGAGTACAACTCTGTTTTTGTTGTTAATCGTATTTCTCTGTTTCTTTTTTGTTTCACTTCATTCAAGGCCATTGCCGATTCTATCATCAGGCAGGATTTAATTTGGGAAAATATTGGAGGAATTAAAGGTTATATCAGTTTTAAATGGAGCAGCAAGTGTTGGGATGACGTAAGTTGATTCGGACTTTATTTTGGGTTTCATTCGTATTAAATTTTATTTGGTGAAGATAGTCCATTTGTTTAAATTTAATCGGTTAAATTGTAATTGATTAAATTTATTCAAAGGCGTTTAATTGCTGGATTTTATCGGATATTCTTCAAGAAAGCCGATTGGTTTACGACAAAATTACAAAAAGAGGAGTCAGACAAGTTTTGATAGAAATATTTGTGAATTTTATTCAAATTATTTTTATTACAAATTACAAAGAAAAATTAAAATACATTTGATTTTCATTTCTAAGTCCTATTGTCTTCATACCGATTCTTCATGTTTCTTCACCTGACTTTTTCGTACCTGTACGTAAGACAGACAAAAAACAGAGAAAGCAATTGTAATGTTAAAGTTAGAAAGAAGCGGTTTTTATTGATCTGATACCCTCAGTTATCCATCATCGGGCACGTCGGGAGGGCAACGACAAAGTCGAAGCCAGCTCCCGACTCATATTCTCAACCTCGGCACAAAATAGGCAGCATCTGCTCTTAATTTTAGGGAGGGCCAGAGGAAGAGAAAAAGAAGTGATTTTTGCAAAAGTGATTATCCGGATAAGCGCTTATTCTGAAAATGAGAAATCCGAAATCAACCAACATCAGCGGATCCATATCCAGTTCTATCAAGTAAATCCAGTTCTATCAAGTAAATTATTTGGATATCCACATCCAATCCAGATCCGAATCCGGTTTACCATGGGCTCAGTTTGGAAACGTCATTGCCCAGGATCATCAAAGAATAAGAATAAAAATCCAGAGAACCAAGTTCAGATCCAGTTCTATCAAGTAAAAAGTCATATGGATCAAAAATTAATTCATCAGAAAAATCAAACTCAGATAATATCTAATCACACGAATCAGATCTAAACTTGAAAGGAAAATCAAATCGGGATTTGATTTCTCCATGGGCTCAGTTGAAACATCATTGCCCAAAAATCAAAATAAAACGCTCAAAGAATCAAAGTATAAAATCATCAGAATAGTCAGCAGAAGGGGGAGAACGAACGGACGAAACCCTAACAAACACACAAAGTTGCCGTAAAAACACCTTCAATCCATCAAACACACCAAACGGCGGAGGAACCCAAACGGACCCAGTTCATCAAAATCATCAGTCAAAACCACCATCCATTAGCCTCAGACTCGTTCATCATTGACCATCAATCCGTCTCCAAGCCACAACCGCGTGAACCGTCAAAATCACGGCCGTAAAAACATCATCAACCCACCACCGGCCACGTAAAACCCCAAAACAGCGGACAAAGAACCACCCACAATTGGACTCAGAAAAACGACAGCATCATCGTCTCATCACCGTCCGTCAAGATCACTGTAAACGAAACCCATAAGCTCCGTCAGAAGCGGTGAAAAGCATCAAAGATCCATCAACAAACCAAACATTTTCGTAAGGCGGTATCATCATCATGTTGGGATTTGGTTGTTTTGTTTTTGCAGGAAATATTAAAGAGAAGATGGAGAGATTGGAAGAAGAAGAAGGGCCGGCGGCCCCTTTAGAGAGAAAAAGGGTTTCAACATTAGGGTTTCTGGGTTGTTGTTTTATATTACAAATCAATTTTGTACGTGCGCACCCACCTTATCCTCGTGCACCACGTTATCACCACCACACATCTACCATATGATCACACGTCCGCATGCCCACTAGACACCCGTGTACCTGCACCTACACGACCCAATTCCTTGTCCTTGTCTTCTTTTTTATTTTTTTTTATTTTTTTTTTGTCTTTTACAGTTTTTTAAAATGTTTGATTAATTTTTATGTTCAAACAACTAACATTAATATTAAAATTAACATTTAACCTTTTTAAAACCTAGTTTTTTTCTTAAAATTTAAAACTTTTCTTTAAGAATAATATTTTAAATGAACTTTTTCTCAAGAATTAAAACCAACCTTTTTTGTATATAAAAAGATATTTTACTAAAACGTTTTAAAATAATTACTGACTTTTCTTTTTTTTTAAATAAAAAACATTAAGACTAACTTTATTTTCATTTAATTATCAAAATTTTCTAAAATATATTTCTAACCTAATAAACGTTTTTTTAAAAAAATATATAATTTTCTTTAAATAAATAAAAATCCTTTTCTTAATTAAAATCTAACTTGTAAAGATCAGTTTTTTTCTAATCTTTAATCCTAACCTTTTCTTTTTTTATTTTACTTTTATTCTTTTACAATATCTGACGTTATCATTGTTATTCACATCCTATCATTATCATTTGTACATTATTTCAATCATCTTCATCAATCATTAATTTTTTCCACTGTTTATTACATTACAACATTATCCCTTCCGAAAGATTAGGTCTAGCAGTTTGACCGCCGAGTCAATAACCCTAACCTTTGACGTTTTCAAACCCTAATTTGCCTAGATGTCCTGCCGTGGACGAAAATACCCTTTACCCTAGCATTAGGTCAGAGAGTCGTCGTATTCTGTTTTAGGGTTTCCCGCCGTGGAACATTGAGTCAACCCTAATTTTAACCCTAATTTAATTAACACTTTCAAAGTAGAAATAGGAGTTTCAAAACTCCACGTAAGCGTGTCCTTAAGATACGTTTATTCCCCCATTGAAACCTTGACCATAGTCAAGAAGTTTCTAACCTCCCTTTCGAGGGGAACTACAATTACTCTGATTCCATTTCCGTCAAGATATGTAGGCACAAGATGCAACATCTTGCCGAGTAAACTTAAGACTAACCCTTAGGTATTTCTTTTATCTTTAACCCTTAGCTCAATATATACCGCAATCAAATAATAAAGCAAAATAGTAAACAATAAACAAAAGGTTCCTATAGAGTGCTACAGAAGTTTAGGGTGCTAATACCTTCCCTAAGCTTAACCAACCCCTTACCTAGATCTCTCCCCGCATTGTGTTTACGATGCAAAAATAGGTTTTTCCTCTTTTGACCTTTTCCTTCGGATAAATCAATGAGCGGTTGTGATTTGAATTGTGATTCAAACTAATTAATAGTTTGATATCCTATTTCCACCGCAACAGAAGCCCATCAAGAAGAATCCAAGGCGGTTTGCACCGGCAATTCTCTCGAAGATCAAAGAGGAGGTCGAAAGGTTTATCCGATTTAAGTTCGTTCGTACAGCCAGGTATGTCAAATGGTTAGCAAATATTGTGCCTGTTATTAAAAAGAATGGTTCTTTGAGGGTATGCAAAGATTTTAGAGATTTAAATGTTGCAACCCTAAAGGATGAATATTAAATGCATGTGGCAGAAATGTTAGTCGATTCCGCCGGAGGCCACGAATACCTTAGTATGCTTGATGGGTATTCGGGATATAACCAAATTTTCATTCCTGAAGAGGATGTCTCAAAGACGGCCTTTCGATGCCCTGGGGCCTTAGGCACTTACGAATGGATAGTGATGCATTTTAGTTTAAAAAATGTTGGGGCAATGTATCAAAGGGAGATGAATTCGATATTCCATGATTATATAGAGACTTTTATGCTAATATACGTTGATGATATTGTTGTTAAGTCTATTTCAAGGAAGAATCATATCGACCATCTTCTTCAATCTTTCAAAAGGATGAGAAGACATGGTTTAAAAATGAATCCTCTCAAATGTGCTTTATGTGTGCAGTCGGGAGATTTCTTAGGCTTTATGGTCCACAAAAAGGGAATCGAAATAAACCAGAATAAGACCAAGGCCATAATGGAGGCGAAAGCGCCATCAACAAAGAAAGAATTACAGTCACTGTTGGGCAAGATTAACTTCTTGAGGAGATTCATATTGAATCTCAGCAGAAAGAGTCAAGCCTTCTCACCTCTGCTTCGACTCAACAAGGAAGGGTTCGAATGGGGGTAACCTCAGCAAGAAGCATTCGATAAAATCAAGGATTACATAAGTCATCCTCCAATTCTATCACCACCTTGTAGGAATAGGAACATGAGGTTATACATATCTGTGTCAAATAAAACTTTAGGAAGCATTTTGGCTAAAGAGGATGGAAATGGTGCCGAAAGAGACATTTACTACCTTAGTAGAGTTTTAAGTGATGCAGAAATTAGGTATAACATAGTTGAAAAATTATGTTTATGGTTGTATTTTTCTTGTACGAAGTTAAAGCATTATATAAAACCAGTTGATGTTTATGTTTCGTCTCATTTCGATGTCATTAAACACATGTTGTCTAAACCAATTTTGCATAGTCAAATTGGTAAATGGGCATTAGCTTTAACTGAATATTCTTTAACATATATTCCTTTAAAGGCTGTTAAAGAACAAGTGGTAACAGACTTTATAATCGACCACTCAATAAATGAAAATAACATAACCTATCTCGAGCTTGAGCTTTGGAAATCATATTTCGATGGCTCTAGCCATAGACATGGGACTAGTTTAGGAGTGTTGATCATTTCTCCTGACAAAATTCTAATAAAATTTAAGTATAAAGTGTTATACCCTAATTTTAACCCTGAACCGCCGAACCATACATGTCATGTCATTTTCATCATTTATGCATCATATCCATCATTCGGATCATCTAACCTTTATGCCTACGAGTACGTGTCTCTTTGCTTTCATTTTCTTGTCACTTAAGCTCAAGTTTTCCAAGATTGAATCAAGGGCCAGGTAAAGTTATCAGGTTAAGTACGTGTAAAGTCTTGGTTGGATTTCAGTGAAGTCTGACCTAATATTGGTCGAACAAATGATTTCCTTCACTATCAAGTTATTAGGTTATGGCAAAAATTTTGAATCAGAATTTGGTTCTCAACAAGCCTTTGTTTCATCAATGTTCACTCAAGGCGAAGTTTAGGGTTTCTCAGCCTTTATGTTTAAGATGAGTGGGTGTTGTTCAATTGATTTTCACTCAAGGCTAGCAGGTTCAATTAGTTTGTTTCTTTATCAAGGTATCAGATTGTGGCAAAGACATTTGTTTCAAGGTGGATAATCATCAAGGCCAGTTGAATTTCAATTAGGGTTTTGATAAAGTGGCAGTGCAATCCATATCTCAAGTTCTCGGCGTCATTGGCTATTTTGAAGGCAAGTGTGGATTGAATTCAAGTACTTATGACTGAAGATCAAGAGTAGGGCTTGATGCGAAACTCAAGTTTATCTCATGAGGTTAAGTTGTAAGAGCCATCAAAATTCAAGGCATTCAGTCAGTTACTTAAAGTCTTGATTATTGAGTGTGTGTCCCTATCATGGGAGAATTCGAGCTTTCTATTCAACTCAACACCATTTCAAAGGTGGGATCATGATGTGTTGTCATTTCTCATGGAATTGATTCAAGATTTCTATACATTTCTGGTTGGATTTTGATGAAGAGTTCAAGATGTTTGGAATATGGTTTCAAGGACAAATTTCATTTCAACCAATCCTAATCCAAGTCAATTCCATCTTAAGTTCTAATGAAATTTTAGCCTTCAAAATTCAATTTCATTCCAATTCAAAACCAATTCAAGTTCAAGTTTCTTTCCGATTTCAATTTGAATACAATCCCATTCAAATTTCAATTCATAGTCAAAACCAATTCAAGTTTCATTTTGATTTAATTCCATTCTCACGTCCAAGTCACCAAAATTCAAATTTCAATTTCAATTCAATCCATTTCTAATTGCATTTCCAAGTTTAGTCAAAATTCAAGTTTCAATTCAAATGCCAAATTCACTTCCAATTCATTTCCAAGTCACTTATATGGTTATTTACAAATTCATTCTAAAAGTCAATCATTTCTAAGTTACAAAGTTTTAAATTGCATCTCAATTTTTAAATTTCATGCCAAGGTCTAAAACTCAATTTCATATGGATATGCTTAGAATGGTCATATGGTTAAAGCACTTGAGTTATTTGTGGGGATATGATGAACACACTTTAGAAAGAGTAGTGAGCATGTGCTCTAACCTAAAGTATTTAGAAAGAGCATCCATGAATGGGCATTAAAAAAAGGGATAGGATTTTGATATTAAAATTGGAAGTTGTTTTATCAATTATGGGCTACTCATCCTAAGACAACATGACAAAAGCCCAAAGGCTTGATTTGGTGTTCTATTAAGAAATCATAACGTATTGGCTATGGAAATTACAATAATTTGAAGAAAAAAAAATGTTTGCAAGCCTGTTTACTGGGACTTTCGGTAAACAACCGCTGGTTTATCAATTTAGGATAAAAATTGACTAATTTGCAGGATCGACCATACTAAATCATAGAACATGTGCTAAGTATATAAAAGACCCTAGGCTGAACTCCACGTTCGACTATGAAATCTTTTGGAAAGTAAGATGGGTTTAAAGATTAAAAGTAATAAGTAAAAGAAAGCATGTAATGCATCAAAGATTAAAAGGCCAGAATGTAAAGTGTAATAATGTAAAGGCTTTGAAACATAAATGACTTTGAAAATGATTGCAGTAAAGTAAATGGGTAAAAGATCATAATCTGAACTCCACGTTCGACTATAGAATCTTAGAAAGTAAAAGACTTGAAAGTAAATAACTTTGAAATTAAAGGTGCAAAAGACTCTAATCTGAACTCCACGTTCGACTTTGAGGTCTTTGGAAGTTAAATTGCAGGAAGATGAATAGATTTGAAAATAAATGGACAAAAAGGTTAAAAGTGCAAAAAAGTTAAATTGCATAAAAACTCTAATCTGAACTCCACGTTCGGCTAGGGGATCTTTGAAGGTAAAAGCGCAGAAAAAGCTTGTAAAATGGTTTTAATGTAAAATCTGAAAGTTAAAGTGCAGAATGAGTAAAGGCGCATAAAGGGTAAAGGCAAGTAAATTGCATTAATGGAAGAAGGTTGGTGTTGTATCACATACATTCTCGCTAACTCGTTCCTCTACACGCGGGTACTTTGAGTTGTTTGGAGTAACTAGTATAAAATGAATGAACACCCTTATTACATTAGAATAACAACTATTTATAGTACTAGAAAGTGACTACTAAATGACGGTTGAGGCTTCACAACGTGTCCCTTTTGGCGCTTTTTTCACTATCTCAACCGCTCCCACATTCGTCCACTCTTGGTTTGAATTTTGAACGCTTAATATTTTCCTCCAATTAATTTTTATGCGTTCTCTTCAGCGTGGCCCTTGTCGAGCACTTTCCAACACTTAGCATTTTTTTAGTAGCTTTGCCCACCTCTCTTCGACTTGGATTTCTCCTTGATTGTGTCGAAAGGTTCACGTGTTTCAAATTGACCTTTTGACTTGAGATGATTCTGAAATCAACTAGTGCCAAAAATTGAGAGCTAACAAATTTCCCCCAAATAATGTCCTTTCTCCAGTTTTGGTAGGAAGGTCATTTTTTCCTTCACCGTTTCAACGCATGTTAATTTTGCATGGCTTTGACTGAACCACCCACTACTTGTTTTCGTGGCTAACTGTTCATTTCTTTTCCTTCCACGCTTATGACATCATGCCATTATAATAAATCCTTAAACGTCTTTTTAGCCATTTTTATTATTACTTTTTCTTGAAAACGTATATTTACAGTCTGACCATAACTGCCCATACACATCCTCTCTTCAAAAACAAACACGCATCCCACTATCCGATTATCTTCAACGGTGGATTTAGTCCTTTGGGATTTCTAAACGCTTATAAATATCTCCCTTCACCACTTTGTGAATTTTTTACACTCTCTAGAATCTCAAGCATCCTATATCTTTCTTCAGCTTTCTTCATCCAACTTAGAGAAAAAACTATTTCACTTCCTTCAACAACAATGGCATCTTCCCAATCTACTGTTCAGGAGAAGAAAACCCAGAAGAGACGCGTTACTCAATCCAAGCAAGCCATTCCTCCTTTCACAAACATAGTTGGCCCTCAACTGGTGGAGAATCGTCAATGTATGCCGGAACCCACCTCTGAAGCTGCAAGGAGCATCTACCACTCTCAGGTAATGATTCCTTTAATTGTTTCGGGTAAGCCCTACGCACTCTCTGGTCCCTTAGCATAGGTAGATATTTCTGACGCAAGGCTGAGTGAGTTTTTGCCGTCTTACCGGAGAACCAGGCCGTTAGGGCAAAAAAAGCTTCCCTACACCCCTTACAATTACTGCTGAAGAGACTTCATTGCCAACTTTCAACCTTGGATATCTTACTGAAGGGACCCGACTAGTGAGAGTCATTAGTCCTCTTAAAGACTTTGACCTCTGGATGGCAAAGATGGAGAAGGTTAAAGCTGATCATTGGAAATCTGTGGGGATTTATGACCTTCTAATGTTGTTGAAGACTAACATTTCATATTGTCTGAACTTGCTGATGGCATCCTTATACTTTTGGGATAGTACTCACTATACTTTCCATCTGCCATGTGGGATGGTTTCCCCAACCCTTTTCGACATAGCCGCTATTACCGGCCTTTGTCCTGATAGTGTCTCCTACCAACCTGACATTGATGCTGAAGACTATATAAATATCCCCAACTCCAAACTCACTTATACTCATTTCATCAACCACCATTTTGACCAAACTACTGACGGCGTATCTGATGAAGAGCACGTGGCATTTCTCGCCATATTGCTGTCGAGATACGTATTCTGTACCAAATCTTTGCAGGTAGCCAAAAAATACCTGCCCCTTGCTAACCAACTTCATCATAACAAAGGTGTCTGCTTGAGCAAACTTATTCTGGCAAACCTTTATGAATCTCGGAGTGAAACAGCTTCTCGACTGGAGCGCATGGAGGCCCATGATTCTATGTCTTTGAAAGGTCCTCTATGGTTGCTTCAGTTGTGGCTCAATGCAACGTTTGAAGCTAGCCTTCCCAAGAAAGGTCTAGTTGACAAAACCTCTGCTGAGATCGTGGGGAGAAGCATCGAAGGACCTCGTTTGGTTCAGCTGACTCCCAATGATGATGGTGAAACCATCAAAGGAGCATTCACCAGTTACATCCTGATGTTTACTGAGCGCCATGAGTTTACTCCTGGTATGGCACCTTTTGCTGCAAGGAAGTTTGGCCTTATATAGTTTAAAAGGCCATTTCATACTCCTCATGGGCAGGGTGATGATGGATCTATTTCAATCTATGAAGCCTTTTTAATTCCTAGATTTATTGCTAACAGGCTCAATTTGGGAAGATGTTTAGCATTTTGATTGCATATCAGTCCAACCTTGTTTCTCGTCAATTTGGGTTGATTCAAAGTTTTCCTAGGTGCTTATATGAAAAGAAGGGCCATGTTGTCCTTTATACTTCTAGTTTCTACGAAGAAACAATTGCTGACATCTTCGTTGATCAAAGCAAAAGGACGGGAATTCTTTCACCTATGTTCTTTGAGCCTTCTTTTTTATGCACTTCCTCTTTCCACCATTGGTGGTCGAAACATTATCATGAGCATTTTCTTAATGTTACCACCTTTTCCTCACTACTTGACTAGGATTTCCTTGATGTGCAGGACAAGAAGAAGAAGAGTACGCTCGCTTATATCCAAGAAATTCAAGCTTTCCAAAAATACTTTGAAACTGTTTATCGACCAGATGATCTTAGTCGAACCATTCATGAGGTTGTTGTTACTTTAAAAAGAAACTTTTTGCAAAAACTGGATAAATTAAAACTTCCTCCCACCGTTCCTCGTGAGAAACGTTATGAAGTAGCTTTTAAACTTTTTCCCCCTAAATTCCCTCGCTTGCGTACTGCTGATTTTGGAGTAGCACTTGCCCCTCCATTTCCAGATTGTTTTATCTGTGGTGAGGATTTAAAACTCCTTCGACAGCAGTCTCAACCAAAGGCTCGACGAGTGGTTTCGACTAAGCACACTTTAGACAGTTTCAAAGGACATCTTCATATAAGGGTTCAGGACGTTCGTGTCAAATCTAACATATATGAAGGTTTAATGCCTTTGACTTATGATTATGCAATTAAACCCTCAATATTTAACTGGAAATCATCTCCTGTTTTCCAGTTGTGCCTAGGAAAGCTCCGTCCACTAGGGCTGCTACTTCTCAAAGTGGCAAGGAAATGGAAAGCAGACAGGTATATATCATATATTTTTCCTCTTTTCTTACTATCTGACTCATTTCTCATACTTGTATTGTCTCTTTTTATTTTCTCAGACCGGGCTCCACTCCTTCCAAGAAAGGTAAGAAGGACGCTCCCATTATTGTGGCCTCAGATGCTGATGAATCTCCTTAGGAGGTTCTAGTAAAAAAGAGAAAGAAACCCATAAAGGCATCTGGACCTACTGGCCCACCTCAATTGAAGGTGGCAAAAATTCTTGGGTCGACATCCACTTCAAGTGGTGTCGAAAGGCAACCTCCTGTGGTTACCTCGAAGTCAACTTCTAGCGACCATGGGGGTGATAATGCTAACCCTGGTGCCACACTAGCTCAGATATGCGTACCAACATTTTGTCACATGTATATTTGTTAATCACCTTCTTAGCCTTATTTTCTTTCACTTGCATTTTCAGGCCGATACCACCATCACTAATCCTCCTCCAGTTTCAGGTGCTTCTGCCACTTATTCTCTCAACAGCCAAGGTGAGCCAACTTATCATCCTTCTTCTGATCTTGGCTCTGGCTTAAGTGAGGTAAACCAACCTATTGTTCCTTCTGCAGGAAATAAACTCCCTTTAGCGCCAACCATCACGCAGCAGGCTCAAACTGAAGGTTTCGACTCTAGGGAGGACGATGCTTCCAGTCCCCCACCTCTCGATCAGGCTGAACCTATGGTCACTGATGAGGTGGATGTTGAACAAGCCTGTACTCCTTCAGACCCACCAACAACTGATAGTCCACATCCAGTCATTCATGAAGAGCCAAAGGAAATGCATCCTGAACCTACTTATAATCCAAACAATCCTTCATCTGCTGACGATAAAGAGGAAGCAGTGAGAGTTGAGGGAGAAGAAGAAATGGACAAAGAAGAAGAAGAAGAAGGTGAATAAGGAGAGTAAGGAGAATCTGAAGAGAATGATGAAGAAGAAGAGGAAGAAGAGGTGGAAGAAGAAGACCAAGTTGGCCCTGAATCTCAACATACTTCGCCTGTAGTGAAGAAAACTCTACCTCCCATCGTGACCCCTGAAGATCCTTTAGCAGCTCTCAAGTGGTCGAATCCCAAGGAATATGCTAAGAGTATTCTTGGGCAAAAGTGTGATTTTTCTTCTACTTCTTCGACTCCTCCCAGTCATCCTGCCTCAGATGACTTTGTTGGTCCAATTCTCCAATCTATCAAGAAAAAGTTCTTCATAGGAGATATCCAAAATGTCCTAGCTTCAGACCCCACATCTTGTCTCTTTTTGAAATATCAACTCAAGAAACTAGATCTTACTACTCTTAGCCCAGAAGTTCATGGTTTCTTGCTAGAGTTGACGGTTGTGGTGGATGATTTATCTTCAGAAATTCGACGGCTCCCCTCTCTCGTGAAGACAATCGAGGCTACAGCTGGTCGAGAAAGTGCAGCCTGGACTGGTGCCCAAGAGTCAGAGGCTAGGGTTGAATAGTTGGAAACTGCCCACAAACAACGTCAAGACGAGATAATTTCTAATCAGAAGGACATTGATGTGTGGCATCCGCAAATCAAGGAGCTTCAAACGAAGATCTCCAATCTGAACAACGTAACCTTGAGTTGCAACGCATTGGCGACCCTGATATGACCCAAGAGCTGAAGAGTATTATTGACTTCATTGATGCGGCCCAAAAGTTGGAAAAAGAGCTTGCAGCAGCCAGGCTCGACAAATCCTTGTGAGAGGCTCGCCTTGGTCATCACGCAAATACTTTTGCTCAACTAAAGTCGAAGCTTCCTTTCTAATGCCTTCTGATATCTTATCGACCAATGTTTTGTAATCATCATTTGCTTCGTGGCTTTTGAGCCCTTTTATGTAATGACAATATTTTGCTTTTCTAACTTAATTGTTTGCACCATATCATATCTTTTCAACATGTATGTTTATGGCGTGTGCATGACGTATTCTATTCATAGCCTAAATCCACTTTGTACTTAATGCCTTTTCTTTTCCTAGAAACGCTTCTTTCTAGTTTCATTTAATGCTCCAACAGCATAGGTTATTAGCCTCATTATGCCATTAAAAGTATAGCCATTTTAGGCGGACTCCCAAGACCAATCCATGTACTCCCACCGTTTGACTGGCCAATATGTGCCATGACCTTATTCTATAAAACCTTTCCTCTCCTTAATCGTATTTTGGCATCTCAAAAATCTAGCATGAATACCAATTCAAGAGCACTTGTCATCCAAGAGCAAGCTAAGGCTTCCAAGAAACCTAAAGTAACAACGGAAGTTACAGCGGTCCACAAGCCTGAGGCTTCAACTAGAGTCTCTTTTCATACGAAGAAAAATGAAACCAAATTGAAAGTTTCCAAGAAACGTCCTCCTACCATCACTTCCGACGATGAGGCAGATGAGGATTACATGGAATTTCTCAAATCCATTTATTTGAAGGATTTTGATTAATCCTTACTTGCATCAGGAACTGTTATATTAATTTCCTTTTTGTTTTTTTTTTTGGATATCCATGTTGGCCTATTTTGGCCTTTGTGCCTTTTCATTGAAATTTTAGTTTTGATATGAACCTCTTGCAAGATAGGCCTATATTTTTTTAAATATTTGCCATTTACTTTCAAGATTCTTTTATCTTTGTCTAATTCCTCAATTTCATATGCCCCATTGGAGAATACTTGTATGACTTGGAATGGGCCTTCCCACTTAGGAGACCATTTGCCTAAAGTTCTATCTCTTTGTTCCATAGGCAAAGTTACTTTCCACACTAGATCTCCATATAGAAAGGACTTAGACTTAACCCTTTTATTGTAGGATTCCTCAACCCTTCTCTTTTGTATTCTTAATAACTCTAAGGCCTTAAGCCTTTCCTCATCTAGATCTACTAGTTCTTCCATCATCATAGCCCAATAATCTTGAGAAGGGATTTCATGATGCCTTTGGATTCTCACAGATTATAAGCATATCTCCACAGGTAATACTGCATCATGACCAAAAGTAAGTTGAAATGGCGTAGTACTGGTAGCTTCTTTGGGTGACGTTCGACATGCCCAACAGATTTGGTCTAACGTCTTATGCCAATTCCTATGCTTCTTTCCTACATGCTTTTTATTGAGTCCAATCACTACCTTGTTGGCAGCTTCGACTTGCCCATTTTCCTGCGCATAATAAGGCGTAGAAGTTAGGAGCTTAAAACCTATTTCTTTGGCAAACTCCTGCATCTTTCAACCAGTAAAAATTGATCCTTGGTCTGTCGTACTAGTGTCTGGGATACCAAATCTATAAATGATGTGATTTTGGATGAATTCGATGACGTCTTCTTGACCTACATTCACTAATGGTATTGCTTCGATCCATTTAGTAAAGTAGTCAATGCCAACCAAGATATATCTTTGGTTTTTTGACGATGTTGGTCGAATCTCTCCCACTATATCCAGACCCCATCCTCTAAAAGGACATGGTTTTACTATAGAGTTTAATTCACTTGCAGGGATGTGTTGCATGCCAGCATGGATCTGGCACTCTTCGCAACCCTTGGCGAACTCTATGCAATCTTTCAGCATAGTAGGCCAATACAAGCCTTGTCAAAACAATAACCACTTCATTTTATGGCCAACTTGGTGTGCTCCACAGGCCCCACTATGAACTGTCGAAAGTGTTAAATATGCCTCTGTCTCACTAAGGCATTTCAACAAGACTCCCTCAGGGGTCTTCTTTAACAATTCATTACCCATGAGCATGTAACTTAATGCTTGATACTTGACCCTTCGATCTGTCGAACCCGTTGGATTTTGCAGGTACTCGACTATAGGCTTTCTCCAGTCCTTATCTGTTAGACCATCTATGACGAAAATTTCAAAATTTTCACCATCTAGGCACCCAAGCTTAGTTGTCTCTAAATCTGATGGGCATAATCCAACCGCCAATATCTTCCCTCTTGCCTCAATTACTTCTTGAAGGTTTTCCTTCGACACTCTGTATCCTGAGGCAATATGCGCTAAATTATTAGCGACCTGATTTTCTATTCTGGGTATGTGTTGGATGGCCACCACCTCAAATTTCTTCAACAGTCTATTTGCCACCACAAAGTATACAATGAGATTTTCCTTAACACATTTATATTCCTTTGTGATTTGTTTTATAACCAACTCTAAGTCTCCCATTATTTCGACTCTAGTTGCCCCCAATTCTAACAAAATTTCGAGGCCAGCAATCAATGCTTCGTGTTCATCCTCATTGTTAGAACACGACCCTTCGACACGAAATTTAAATTTTGTTGGAATTTTTTCAGGAGAAATAATGAACATACCTACCCATGTTCTATTTCTATGGCTTGATCCATCAAATTATAACTTCCAAGACTTTAACTCAACATAATTCAAATCAGTTTCGTTTATAGAGTGGTCGACTATGAAGTCAGCCACTATTTGCCCTTTCACAACCTTTAAAGGTTAATATGTTAAAGAATATTCAGTTAAAGCTAAAGCCCACTTGCCAATTTGACTATGCAAAATAGGTTTAGATAACATATGTTTTATAACATCAAAGTGAGACGATACATACACATCAACAGGCTTTATATATTGCTTTAATTTGGTACAAGAGAAATACGAGCATAAACACAACTTTTCAATCATGTTATACCTAGTTTCTGCATCATTTAGAACTCTACTAAGATAATAAATGCCCTTTTCGACTCCATTTTCATCTTCTTAAGCAAACATGCTCCCTAAAGTTCTGTCAGATGCAGCTATATATAATCTCATACTTCTATTTCTACAAGGTGGTGACAGGATTGGTGGGTGACTTAGGTACTCCTTGATCTTGTGGAAGGCTCCTTGTTGTAGTTACCCCCACTCCAAACTATCTTTGTTGAAATGAAGCAATGGCGAAAAAGCTTGTGTCTTGCCACTTAGGTTAGAGATGAACCTTCTTAAGAAGTTGACTTTGCCCAAGAATGACTGCAACTCCTTTTTGGTTGATGGCGTTTTTGCTGCCATGATGGATTTGGTCTTATTTTGATTGATTTCAATCCCTTTCTTGTGGACCACAAAGCCTAGAAAGTCTCCTGCCTGTACACAAAAAGCACATATAAGAGGATTCATTTTGAGGCCAAACTTTCTCATCCTTAAGAATGAGCGGCGAAGATGTTCCATGTGATCTTCTCCAGAAATAGATTTTACAACAATATCATCAATGTAAACTTGCATGAAAATGTCTATAAAATCATGGAAAATAGAATTCATTGCTCTTTGGTAAGTAGCACCTGTATTCTTAAGACCAAAAGGCATCACTACTCATTCGTATGTGCCTAAAGCCCCGGGACATCTAAAAGTAATTTTGGGAATATCTTCCTCAGCAATGAATATTTGGTTGTAACCAGAATACCCATCCAACATGCTAAGATATTCATGTCCTGCTGCCGAATCTACTAACATTTCTGCTACTGGCATTGAATACTCATCTTTAGGAGTTGCAGCATTTAAATCTCGAAAATCTATGCAAACTCTTAAAGAACCATTCTTTTTAATAACAGGTACTATATTAGCTAACCATTCGACATACCTTGTTGTGCGAATGAATTTGCAATGAAGCAGTCTTTCGACCTCCTCTTTAATCTTTGACAGTATTTCTGGTGCAAACCGTCTCGGACCTTGTTTGACTGGTCTTCTTCAGGTGTCATAGGCAACTTATGTTCGACTAGTTCCCTGCTCAAACCAGGCATCTCGTCGTAGTCCCAGACGAAACAGTCTTTGAACTCCTTCAATAACTGGACCACTTCGACCCTCAGTTGAGGGTTTAACTTGGCGCTGATGTATGTAGGCCTCTTGAGTTCCCCCTCACTAAGATCAATTTCTTTTATAGGGTCTTGCGCCAACATCTTAACATTGTTTGCTAGCGGATCTTTTTCAAACCCTAAAGGTTCATCTTTGTAAATGGCGTCAAGCCTTTGAGCTTGCTCTCCATCTTGGATCTCATCCAGAGATTGTAGGTTACAGTCCTCTCTAGGACATTCTTGGTGAAATTTATAAATGGCTTTCCCAGCCATGTGATTATTAGCAGCTTCTAGAGCCGCTTATAATTTGGTTTCAGCCACATAGGACGAAATTTTCTTTAATGCTTCGAACTCAGTCATGATCATCGAATCTTTCTCCCCACCCAGTGGGTTCCACTATAGGCCCTTCAAAACCTGGTATCCTCTCTCTTTGTACCTCACTGTCCCATCTGAAACCTTCGACAGGATGCAAGTACAATGAATGGCACATTGCTTCATTTGAAGTAAATTCAAACTCTGCTGGAGGACATGGAGCAATATTCACCAAGTGTTTGTCAAATTGATTCCCCTCGACGTAATTGACAGGAATCTTGAAGTACCCTTGATCAGCTTCAATGTTCTCGACAATACCATTTGGCCTCCAAATGGTAATCCTTTTGTGCATTGAAGAAGGCACGGCACCTACACCATGAATCCACTATCTTCCCAAGAGCAAATTATAATTAGCTTTGGTTTCGACAACCATGAACACTGTGGGTCTTGTGACTGTTCCCACTATAAGATCAACATGGATCACTCCCAAAGTGGAGCCCACTTTTCCCTAATAGTTCGACAGAACCATGTTATGGGGCTTGGTATCATCATCACATTTTCCAATCTTACTTAGTAGAAAACGAGGCATCAAGTTCATTGTTGCGCAACAATCTACTAGTATTTTGTTGATAGGTACATTCTCCACTTTTCCAGTGACATAAAGAGGTTTCAAGTGACCCTTCATAGCCTCTGTAGGGCGTTCGAAGAAAGACTTTTGCTTTTCTACGCACCCATTGTTCATAATGTAATAACATAGAAGCTTGTGTTCCATCATTTCCATCTCAGTATTTTGATCAACATCCTCTACCTCTGTGACCTGGCTGAACTCTCTAGGCATGACGGGCACCATATTTACTATGATGTCTAAGGAGGCTATTGATTCAATGTCAAAGTTATCAGTCATGTTCTCATCATCTTCGACTAAACCAACTGGCTCGTCCATTCGATCTTCAAACAGCTTTCTTCTTATAGGCATCTTCTCAATGTTTCCACCTTGATTGCCAATGTTAGAACTCGACTCTCCCTGTTTTGGTCCCTGCACTTCCCTAATGGCCTTTCGCCTGCGCTGTTCCCTTCGCCATTGAGACCTGGTCATAGGGTTTTTTCCTTTGTAATTCTGAGATATATATGCTGACTTGTTAGTGGTATGGTTCTCTTTTAGATACTCAAATGAGGAACCTCTCTCCACCTCAAACTTTTTCCATTTTTTCTGCCCCTGTCCTTTGACAGGTTTGATCCACTTTCCTGCAGGCATGTTTCCAACTGGTTTGAATATGTTGGGCTTAGCTGGAGTTTTTATACCCATCGAAGGGTTTCTTGGATCAAGATTCCTTGGGCCCTGGTTCTTCTTCTGCCCCCAGCTTCCATTAGTCTTTTTGATCTCCTCTACATCGTGAGCAGCTTTTTCATCAAAAATGGCGATGCACCTAGGACACATCATTACCCCTGATCCATTCTTCTGGAAACAATGGAGGAAGTCAACAATAGTTTCTTCCTGCGTGGGGTACACCACCTTGTTAGGCTCTTCACTCGTCTCTTCGACCTTTGGATTGGTGACCTCGACCATGTTGACATTAATCTTATCTTCGAGTTTTATCTTAGACAAGTGAACTTCCAGGGTTTCCGTATTCTTGGAATCTTCAATCTGACTTGCATCTTCAGCGTTGAATCTCTCAACATCAGGGGAGGTATTAAAGTATTGTTCTGCTGCCTTGCATATCCAATTCTCTAGCAGATAACCATCCATTTCCATCACCTCTCCCACCAGTAGCATGTTATTGTCTAACTTCTTGATCACTTGGGCCTTGGGAACATTTCTGCCTAACGCTTCATTGGTGCTGATACTATCAGTACTAGCCTCAGACTCTTCGTCGGCTTCAACCATATTAATACCCTCAGCGGCGTTTCGACCCAATTTCTCTCCTACCATAGATGATTCTTTAGCAGTATTATCGAACAAAAGAATTCGTCAGCAGTCTTCTTAGTTACCAGCATCAAGTTATGATCCTCAATGTTTGCTGGATTATTTGATATTGCGTTACAGCCTTCAGTTACCTCAGCCGTTTCAACTTTGGTGGTGAAGTTCTCAGTAAGTTCTACCATATTGACCAGAGACTTTTCAATGGCTTTGACCATCTGAACTTCTTCAGGTTCTGCATAATTAGCCTCTACAGTTTGCAGTGGGTCAGAATCTATTTTCATCTGAGTGTTCCCCTTGTCTCCAAACTTCAGCCTTCCTTCTTGAATGGTGTTTTGCACCAGATCCCTGAAAAGAAAACATTGAGAAGTTTTATGACCCAGGAAATTATGGTACTTACAAAAACCTTTTTTATTTCTTTGTTCTAAAGGAGGGACTTTAGCACTAGCAGGTACTATTATTTGCCCATCCTTAACTAACAAGTCAAAGATTTTGTCACATTTAGTAACATCGAAAGTGTATGTTCTTTTAGGAAATCTGTCATTAAACTCAATGGGATTTTTCCCATTTGAAGGAGCTAAGAGTTTGCAGGCGTAAGGTGGACCTTGCTTTAACTCCGCAACATCGACCTCATGCTCTTCGAAGTAGAGTGTTTTATCATACAGATTTTCTACATCTACGTTACATTTGACGAAGGCTACTTTTTTACCCATACTGAACCTAGTTTTCTCTTCTCTTAGCCTTTCTAGGCATCGAACTCGGTCGGCTAGCTGTGCCATATCTCTGAGATATTGGGTATCCAATTTCTTCTTGATGGAATAATCTAGACCCCCTGCAGCCATTTCGACTAGTTCATGTTATGGTACTTGCGTGAAGCACCTGGCTTTAAGAAGTCGAAACCTACTCAAGTAATCGTCAATTGGCTCAGTACCCTTACATTTGATACTAGCCAATTCTTTCATACTAATCTTGGTTTGCCTCATATAGAATTGTTCATGAAACAAATGCTCTAATTGGGCCCAATTATAAACTGAATTATGAGGCAATGTAGTGAACCATGTAAAAGCATTTTTTGTGAGAGAACTTGGGAAGTATTTGAATCTAAGACTTCCGTCTCCAACTATCTCTCCTGCTTCGATCATATACCTAGCCACATGTTCGACGGTTGACTCAGTAGTATCCCCTGCAAACTTACTGAATTTTGGAACCTTCGTCCTAGGAGGTAATTCAGCCTGTAAAATATAATCCATTATAGGTGAAGTATAATTAGGCCTTGTAAAGCCAAAGTTTGCTCCATTTCTGGTCATTATCCTTTCGACCATAACTGCAAGGTTGTTTTCCTCTGCTGCATCATGACGTCGAACTTGTCTAAGTATTTGGTCAGCATTCTGATTCCTGTTCACCATGACTACTCTTGGTTCTTCCTCCATATGGGCTGGTACCTGATTCCTTTGTGGTTTGAATCTGAAAGGTTCGCCCATTTCATGATCCTCCCTATGGGATGGTACCTGTTGCTGATACCATGGAACATTCTCGACAACTACTGTTGTTTGCTCAAATGATGGTACTCCCATAAAATCAGCCATACAGGCTAATTGTGTCGCCACCTGCTGGTTGGTTTGAGTAGTATTCTGAATTAGAGGTTGAAAGATTTCTCCCATCTTCTGAGACAATGTGTGCACCATTTGCATATTACTTTCATCCATTTGTTGTCTTAAGCAGTTTATAAATGTAGTTGTAAGACTAGGTGCTTGCTCAGAATACCCAACACCTATGCTCTGGTTGTTTTGACCACCTGATCGAGATCCTTGTCCTGGCGAAGAGACCACGTTTTCTGAAAATATGGGTGGAGCATTCTGCAAATTTTGCATTATTGACGTAGGCATACCAAATGTTTGGTTCCTTAGGAATGCTTGTGAGAAACTTGGAGGAGGAATTTGCATGTACATCGAACTTCCCGGAGGTGTTGGGAATTAGGACTTTGGGGTCCTACATACTCCAACACAGGTTGAATGTACGTTCATACACACGTTGATCCTGGACTGGCCATAGGCTGCATTTGTTTAGACACAACCGTTGGTGGTGGCATCTGTCCTCCTGTCGAAGAGACTGGGTATGGAGTATTCTGAGACCCCATACTTGACTGAGTGTTTGAAATGCTTCCTTGAGGATCAACTTGCTGATTGGCATTTGTTGCCATTCTCTTAGTGTATCTTTGTTCTGGTACTTCTTCATGTTATGTGGCTAACTTTCCACTCGTTAATAACATACAAAGAAGTGTTCGCCCAAACGATCAATGCAAACTTGGAAATGCTTAGCACTGGGTCCCACCGGGTGTGCCAATTTGTTTACTGGGAATTTTGGTGAACAACCGTTGGTCTATTAATTTAGGGTAAAAATTGACTAACTTGCAGGATCGATCATACTAAATCCTAGAACATGTGCTAAGTATGTAAAAGACCCTAGGCTGAACTCCACGTTCGACTATGAAATCTTTTGGAAAGTAAGATGACTTTAAAGATTAAAAATAATAATTAAAAGAAAGCATGTAATGCATCGAAGATTAAAAGGCCAGAATGTAAAGTGTAATAATGTAAAGGCTTTGAAACGTAAACGACTTTGAAAATAACTGCAGTAAAAGACTTGAAAGTAAAAGACTTGAAAGTAAATAACTTTGAAATTAAAGGTGCAAAAGACTCTAATCTGAACTCCACGTTCGACTATAGAATCTTTGAAAGTAAAAGACTTGAAAGTAAATAACTTTGAAATTAAAGGTGCAAAAGACTCTAATCTGAACTCCACGTTCAACTTTGAGGTCTTTGGAAGTTAAATTGCAGGAAGATGAATAGCTATGAAAATAAATGGGTGAAAAGGTTAAAAGTGCTGAAAAGTTAAATTGCATAAAAACTCTAATCTGAACTCCACGTTCGACTAGGGGATCTTTGAAGGTAAAAGCGCAAAAAAAGCTTGTAAAATGGTTTAAATGTAAAAGATGAAAGTTAAAGTGCAGAATGAGTAAAGGCGCACAAAGGGTAAAGGCAAGTAAATTGCATTAATGGAAGAAGGTTGGTGTTGTATCACATACATTCTCGCTAACTCGTTTCTCTACACGCGGGTACTTTGAGTTGTTTTGAGTGACTAGTATAAAATGAATGAACCCATATTACATAAGCATAACAGCTATTTATAGTACTAGAAAGTGACTACTAAATGACGGTTGAGGCTTCACAACGTGTCCCTTTTGGCGCTTTTTTTCACTATCTCAATCGCTCCCACGTTCGTCCACTGTTGGTTTGAATTTTGAACACTTAATATTTCCCTCCAATTAATTTATATGCGTTCTCTTCAGTGTGGCCCTTGTCGAGCACTTTCCAACACTTAGCATTTTTTTTAGTAGCTTTGTCCACCTCTCTTCGACTTGGATTTCTCCTTGATTGTGTCTAAAGGTTCACATGTTTCAAATTGACCTTTTGACTTGAGATGATTCTGAAATCAACTAGCATCAAAAATTGAGAGCTAACAAAGCCACAGGACCTGTTACATATTTGTATAAAATCGTACCATACAAAAAATAAATCAAAGTCACGCAACACAATAATTTACACGCAGCCTGCACACATAATACAACCACTGCTCTCCTCAAGTGACCCTACCACAAGGTACATCCAAATACACCGAAACAACCAACATAACAACTCATTTTTCATCCCTAATAAAACCATCTAACCTGCAATTACAAAAGGGATACGCAACCCACTCAAATGGTACAAACTCTTCTACTCGCGTACAAACTTGCAACAAAACCTACAACAACTTGTATTGCCAACAGCCCCAAACCGTACCGCAACATAGCCCCTCCAAAACAGACAAGTAACTTGCACTGCCAACAGTTGGAAAAAGAAAAAAAACACCAAGCAGCACTCCAAGACAAACGATACGCTGCGACGTTTCCGCGTGCCAAAACCAGCCTCCACTATGCAACTTCAGCAGACAATAACCTGCTATATCAGTTGCTACACTCCAAACCAACAAAACAGATAACCTGCAAAAATTCCCAATAAACCCACACCACTCTCCATACAACAACAAAAAGGTTCGTTTTCAAACCTGGAAATCTGGTCATCAATAACTCGTCCCAAATGCCTCTTCACCTTCACTCAACCCAGAACCGCATTTCTGGTTCTTCCAATCTCCTTCAACCCATTCTTCACAAAACACAAATCACCCCAATCGGACCAAAAACACAATCAGAAATTTGAGACGAAGAAGAAAGAGCTCGAATCGCACAATACTCTCTAAGCCACCACCATGGAAACAAAAACCTCCTTCCACCGCCGAACTCGCCATAACCGTACCATAAACCACAAATCCTTTCCTTCAACCTCATCAAAAATTTCTATCATTTCCCTCTCAACTTCAATCTTCAAAAACCTTAAACATAATCCATCCAACATATAACTTGCACTCAACATGCAAACCGTCACGGATCTGAAACGTAGTGAGATTGAGATGAAGAAGAACAAATCGAGAAAACGAGCAAATCAAACAGCAAGATTGAGAGTGATGACGAGATGAAGAGAGAATGGAATGAGGATACGAAGCGCCGCCGCAGAAGAGGTCGTGAAAAAACAGCCCTGAGAGGCATGCTTGTTGTAGCATCCTTCGCTATTCCCAGAATGCATTTTTTTCCTTTTTCATTTTTTCGATCTTGTTGGTAAAAGCGGCCATGACCCGGTTGTCTTTTTTGTTATTATCTTATTTTTCTTCAGCCCATGTTTTGCACACACCCAGTTTTCTCTATGACCCCTTTTTTCCATTTTTATTTTGAATTTCAAAATTTATTTAAGTTTAGTTAATTATTATTATTTACATTATAACTAAGTGTTTTAATGCATTTGAAAATTCTTGTTAGCCATTAGTCAACATTTTTTTAGAAATATTATTAATTTTTTTGTTAATATTATTTTGAATTTTATTTCCATAAGATATTTAAATCTTAGTTCATGTTAAGAAATATAATATTTAGAGTTAATTTTTGATCATTTTTTCATATTAATTTCTTTTAATTTCTCCAACTTTGTAACTTAGCAAGTTTGTAGCTTAGACTAGATCCCTCAATTTCAATTTCTTGATTGACTTTCTTTTGTCTCATTTTGATTTCATCTTCGATTGTATTTTGAATTCTTGGTGAATGAAGTCTTTGATGTCATAGATGTTGGTTATCGAAGTTTTAACCTTCATTATTTCAAATCTGTAGAAAACGATCATCAAGATCATTTTATATACTTTGGGATTGTGATAGGTTGCCTTTGATTAATCGACGAAGGTTTGTGATTAAGACGAGACTGTTATCTTTTCTTTCTGTGTGACACGATTCTTTGAGAATTATTTGCATATCGTTTCTCCATCGTAATCTTAGCACGGACATCAACTTGTGCAACCTCCTAAAGCATGATATTTTTCATAGATCGCGCTACGAGTGCTTAGCGTTAAAGTGGACCCTATTCATCCGATTGACGACGAACTTTAATTTCTTTTCAATTTTTATTCTATTTAACTTTCTGTCAATATATCTTTGTCATTATCATTGTTAATATTCATACTATCATCTTGACATTTTCATCTTATTCAAAAACACATAAAAACATGATAAAATTATCGAAACCCTAAAATATTCAAATTGTGAACCGTGGTTAGTAGCTTTGGCATCAGGAATTTGAGACACTGTACAGAAACCTTAGCAAAGAAGCTATAGATTACTGTTATCTCTATTGTCCCTTACTGTAAGCTTAGGACAGTTGCACACATACGGCTTCCTCTTAGGCTACCTGACAACAAAACCTTTTATTTCTCGTAATCTCGTGTACTTTACATGTGCCCCCCTCCCATTTAGATGTATGCTCCTTGCTCGTGCTTTTCTTTGATTGTACTCTGATACTTTATACCATTTTCAAAATAATTCTCGATTCAATGTCGAGCCATTTTCCACCTTGTAAGTCGATTGCTTTCTAAGCATCGCCATCAACCTCTTGGTCACCATACACAAAATTCAAAGCTTACTCCTGGGCTTCCTTACAGTGAGACCTATTCGATCAATTACTTCTAGTTGTTCGTTTAGAATACTAGCCCATTTTGCTAGTGCACACGATTAAAATTTAGTTCAATTACTTTCTTGTATGACGGTTCGAATCGAAACCATAAGGTTCAGACTATTAACTTTTCTATGCGTAAATTCAAAACCTCGATCAACATCGAGTATTTTCTCAAAGTCAATTTAATGAACTTAATTATACTTAGACCATATTTCAATAAAACATGAAGAGGAAGTTGGAATGGAGTCTTCAATTTCTCTCCTCAATTGTTTGGACCCTAGAAGCCTTTCTTAAGCTCAAAAAATTGTCTTCTTTAAGAGATTTACAACTCGGTTCAAAGTCAAGCATATTTTATCAATCAATTAAGATGAAAAAGAGAGAGAGTCAAGTCTTTGACTCACTCTCCCAATTGCTTGGGCCCAAGGAGCCTTTCTTAAGCTTCGAATAATTGTCATCCATTTTATTTTACTCTAGTTATAACAAACTTCTATCAAACTCTCCGCGTGCAAAATGCAACTAAACCCTTGATCCAATATCAAGTGGATTTTCTCAATCAAACTATCAAAATAATTAACAATTATCGAAAACTCTTTTCAAGGTGAAAAAGAGATGGATTGAGTCTTTGATCTCTTTTCAGTTGTTTGGATGCAAGTTATCTTACTCATGTATGAGCAGTTGGTGCCTCTAAAACACTTCCAGCTCGACAACATTCAATCTATATATACAACCTCTTTTCGAGATGGAAAAGAGATAGAGTCAAGTCTTTGACCCACTCTCTCTATTACTTAAGCCCGATAAGCCTTTCTTAAGCTTCAAGTAATCGCCATTCAAAATACATCAACTCATTAGTTCAAGTTCTCACTGTCGTACGAACCATCAAACCTTTTCTTAAACGAGAGATATGGTGTCTTGAGAATGACATAAAATATTGCTTCGCCCATAACCTATTTGAGTCGATATAAGTGGTGTGTTTACCATGAATTTTGATATATTAAAATCCATTCAAAGTGATACAAGCGTCCTCTCCTCACCCGTTTGGTTAAAGCAATATTTTCTGTCAAATGCAACTAAGTATCTTTCGATAAAATCAAACTAACATCCGTAGTTTGAACTACGGATGCTCTAATTTCTCGTTTGTTGATGAGAATAAGTAGGCATAGGATTGTGAGATCCTAGCGAGCAACCTTCTCTCTTTTCTCCCGTAGTCCCACGAACTACAAACACTCTGATTCTTCACTTTTTTCAAGTGAAGGTACGTAGACACAAGGGCCCTAATCCTTGGCGAGCACCCTAATCTAAAACCACATATTTCCCCTTAGTAATCTAAACCCATTTACCTTACCTTTTCACTTTATTTCCTTAGAAGAAAACAAACAATCTGACCTAACTTTTCTCACGAATCAAATCAAGAGGTTCCCGTTGAATACAACGGACGTGAGGGGTGTTAATACCTTCCCCTTACGTAACCGACTCCCGAACATAGAACTTGGTTGCGATGAACATGTTCTTTCCCTAAACGTTTTCTCGATATTTTCCTATCCCTTATTGGGATAAATAAAGTTCGGTGGCGACTCTATGTTTTCCGCGACCATTCGCGAAGGATCGTGCTTTTTTCGAGGTACGACATAAAGTCGAAGGTCTTTGTTCGAATAATGAGGCTGAATATGAGGCTTTAATAGTCAGACTTGAAATATTGTTAGAATTGGGGGAAACTCGAGTCGAAATAATGGGAGACTCAGAATTAGTCATAAAACAAATCACAAAAGAGTACAAATGTGTTAAATAAAACCTTATTATGTACTTTGTAGTAGCTAATCGATTACTGAAAAGATTCAAAATGGTTAGTATTCGACACATACCTTGATTGGAAAATCAAGTGGCCAATGATTTGGCTCAGATTGCTTCAGGGTATAAAATTTCGAAAGAAAAATTACAAGATGCAATCGAAGTCAGAGGAAGAGTTATGTCGGTCAGATTGTCCCCATCAGATTTGGAAACGACAAAGCTAGGGTATGCTAATAAAGAGAATTTTGAAATCCTTGCAATAGATAGCTTGACGGATGGAGATTAGAGGAAACCGATAGTGGAGTATCTGCAAAATCCAACGGCATCCACAGAGCGAAAAATCAGGTATTGTGCTTTAAGTTATATTCTTCTAGGAAATGAGTTATTTAAAAAGACTCGTTAGGGAGTTTTACTTAAATGCCTTAGTGAATCAGAGGCATATTTAGCCCTTTCGACTTCTCACAGTGGGGCATTTGGGGCACACCAGATAGGCCACAAGATGAAATGGTTGTTTTTTCGATAAGGCATGTACTGGCCCACCATGTTAAAAGATTGTATCGAATTCGCTAAAGGGTGCCAAGAGTGCCAAGTGCACGCAGGTATACAACATGTTCCTGCGAGTGAGTTACATTCCATAGTCAAACCATGGCCCTTTAGGGGTTGGGATTTGGATTTGGTTGGAGAAATTCGCCAGTGTCATCAAAGAATCAAAGGTACATTTTGGTAGTGTAATACCCTAATTTTTACCCCTAAGATCCCACTTTTCATTTGCATCATTACATACCCGAACAGGGTCGTACTTTTTGGTTCTCCCACCCTTGTGTGTTTCTTACTTGCTTTTTGCTGTTTATGTTTACTAACCTCTAACCAAAATACCAAAAATATTTTTCAATTTGCTTGTTTCTTCTTCTTCTTCTCTGTGTGTTTAGGGTTTTGCAAGGAGATTGATGGCAAGGACATTCATTCAAGGCTAAATCAAATGGAAGTTTGACCTCATCTTGGTCAAACTATCAAGAGTTTACTTCAATTATAAGTTACCCGTGGTAGTGGATTATTTTCTCAAGCAATGTGATTGTTCAAGTTCAAGTTGTCCTGTATCGGAATTCATCAAGCTTTCAAGCAATGTTCTATGAGAAGTGATTCAGTTTTAATCAAAGATTCATAGTTTTTTCTGTACAAGTTGAGTTTGGTGGATGTTCAATCAAGATGTTGGTTTTGGGATGCAAGTACAAAGTGTTCATTCAAGTGTGCCATTTCCAAGTGATTCTAAAATATGTAGGTTCATCATGACATCAATTTCTTAAGAATTTGTTTTATTCAAGAATTTGATTCAAAGGTTCAGATTTTGAATTTGATCTCTATCCATATTAGTCAAGTTATTCCATTTGCAAACAAGTTGCTACAGTTTTTTCAAAAGGTTTGGGAGGAATCTGCTGGTGAAAGTTTGCTGCAGATTCAGCTTCGGGTTGCTTTGAGAAACTTTGTGATTGCACTTGGTTATCAATCACCCATTTGCTACAATATTTTACTGCCACTTCTAAAGAATAGTCCAGATGAACTCAATCTTCTTGAAGATAGCATGCTGTTATGGGAGGCCACACTTTCTCAAACACCATCATTGGTGCCTCAATTATTATCATTCTTTTCACGCCTTGTGGGGATTATGGAAAGAAACTTTGACCATTTGCAGGTTGCAGTGAACATAATTGAAGATTACATAATTTTGAGTGGAATGGTCACTGGTCTGACTCATCACCTAAATGGACAGATAGGTTAAAGCACAAGCTGAAGCATGTTCCACAGTCAAAAGATGGTATATTCTGGATGTCGTGGCGAGTTTTTCAGATTCATTTTCGATCAATATATATTTGTCGTATCTATCCATCAGAGATGCGTCATACTGTTCATGGTCAATGGCGTGGTTACAGTGCTGGTGGGTGATAGGATTATGATACATGGCATCAAAATCCACAGTTCAAACTGACCGCAACTGGTCAAGATGCAGCATTTCCAACTCATGTATTCATTATCTTAACTCAGGGTGTGATTTTCAAGAACAGCTGCCGGTTTCAGAAATTATCAATCCAGCCATGATTTGTTGATGTTCTACATCGAAATGAGGATTCTTAAAACTCGAGGCGGTCGATCTATTAACTCCGTTGAGAGAATTGGCCCACACAGATGCTAATGTTACATACCATTTGTGGTTTCTGGTATTTCCAATTGTCTGGATTATATTACATGAAGAAGAACCAAGTACAACTTGCTAAACCTATGATCACATTCCTGTCTAAAGATTACCATAAGAGGCAGTAAGCCAGCAGGCCACATGTTGAAGATTCAAAAAATGATGCTAATGAATGCTCTAGGAAATAGATGTTGCTTGAAGTTATTGATACTACTGATGGGACTGCAAGCGCTTCATGAATGAAAGAAAATGTTGTGAAAAGCACACCGGATGCATCTCAATCTAGCCAAGTTGCGACTCCTAGGGATATTGAGGATTTTGGTCGGTCTTTAAGACCAAACACTTTCTTGCATCATAATTTCTCTACACTAAATCAACTTCAGTCCAGAAAAAGTATGGATTTCAATCCTATTAATCAAGATATCAACAAATTCAAAGTATCAGATGATGTCGGGGATAGACAGTTTGATTCTAATCATGGACAACGGTTATACGGATACAATTACGCAGTTGAAGATGTTTTGGGTAATAATTCTTCAGTGCCAGGTGATGGACGAGAAACTAATGGACCATCCTTTCATTGTGAAGAACCAATCTGCCAGTTTGCATCTTAGCAATTCAATAGAGCAAGAAAACTGACTCAATAATACTGATTAGCATGCTCACGACATACTAAGCCAGTTCCAAACAGTTGTTGCCGAACTTGTTCACAGGTTGTCCTCCTCCGCCGCACAGCTGCAGCTTACAATTCCAATATGTGCCAAACCATGTCATTCTGGCATCACGCAAGAAAAATACAAAACTTTCGAAGGCACACGTGATAGGCAGAATAATCCCAAGGATGTTGACTTAAACTTTGGAAATGAAACAAATCACCATATTAAGAGTGACTCGGATGATGCAAGTGAAATGGAAAATTCAACACTGCTTGATGAATTGATTCCATCCTCAGAATTGGAAAACAAAATAGATGCCCTTATTGGAACCAAAATGCTTTCAAGGCTTTCTTCATGTGCATCACCCTATGGCAAAGCAAATTGTGATCACTGCATTTGATTAACTTTGTAATGCTGTCATTGGTGCTTTTGAAGGTGGTGCACCGTTTCTGTTGAAAATAAAGGACCAACTGCTTGATTATATTTTAATCTTAATGAACCAAAATGATGATGATGATTTTTTCTGATTACAATGAACTCTTGCATACTCATGCTCTTTCAAAGATATCTGCAAGAAGAAAGGAACTCTTAAATTATTTTGTAAACATGTTGACAGTGAGACGGGCTTACATATATGGAAGTTTCTCACTTGCGACCTACAGGTTCAAACTCCAAGGCAGACATCTCCTTCGTCTTCTGTTTCTCAAGACATTGTGACAAGTAATGAAAATGCATAGGATACAAAGCCAATAGTGTCAATGTTGCAGCCACGTCCTATGAATCAAGCTTCAAGCATCCGGTTCTACACTGCAGTGGTATAGTTAAGTTCATTATTGAAGAAATTCAGAAACATCTAAAAGAGGTAATGTCTATGGAAATGTCAGTCAAAGATCATTATAGGCTAAAACTTACAGATGTGAAGTGCATGCGCTTGCACTGGGCCGTATTTCCAAGACGGTTGTACACTTGTAGCTTCAAGTCACATGTTGAAAATAATCCACGTCACATATTTGAATTTGAGCTGAGATCAAAAAGAAAGAATAACACGTGAGCTACAAAGAGAAATCAAAAATGACATGAAAAAATATCTCCACAGGTCACGCATAACATATTGAACCAAAACGCAGCAAATTCTCACAAACGGCAAATCATTTTTCACTCACTCTCATCTATAAATACAACACATACCTCACTCATTTTTGCAAGCTTGAATAGCCCCTCATCACTCTGCAAAAATCAAACCAAACTTCAATCCAAAGTTTCTTCAAAATCGCTTTCACAATAAAACCTTGACTTTTGTCAAGTGATTTTCAAACTTTGTTTTTCTTAATAAATGTCAATCAATGTTAATCATGCTTTGACCAATTTCAAAAGACATAAAAATACAAAAAAACTCATCACTCCTTTTGTGCCTTTTGTGCACTTTTCACTTTAAAAAATTTCATAAAGTTTAGACATGAGTCATTTCTATAGTTGAGATATAATTCTCCTATTCCCCATAGTATTAAGATTTTGAAATTTTCTACTTTGATGTTGAGTGATACTCTTGTTGATAATCCAAGCAAATCTTCCATTTGTATGTGACACAAATGTTGTCTTATACTTGTGGGCGACTAGTCGTAGTTTTCTCCTTAAAATGACAACTTGTCTTTACATTTAAAATCAATCAAAACCAACAAATTTTTTTTATTTGTACCATGAACTACGAGGTTTTGATCCTATATTGCACTTTGTGGGTACGTAGGCATGAGGCGATAAGTCTCTCCAAACACAAAAATCTAAAAAAATAATTCTCTTCTCATCTCCCCAATCTCTTTTCAAACAAAGTATTTTCAAACCAAAAAGCGTAAATATTTCAAAGGACTCCTATAGAGTACTATAGACGTTTTGGGTGCTAACACTTTCCCATTGCGTAACCAACCCCCTTACCCAGATCTCTGCTCTTGTTCTTGTTTTAGAACTCTTTGGTTTTGTTCGCTCTTTTTCCTTTCCTTTATTTGGATAAAATAAAAGTGCGGTGGCGAATCTTGTTTTTTGAGTTAAGCTAATCAATAGCTTACGCTCACGATTTTTACCGCTACAGAAAAGTGGCGACTCTGCTGGGGACATTTAGGTTCCTAGTGGGTTTCGCCTACTTTGATTTATTTATCGTTTTTTGTTTGACTTGTATGTTATTGCTTATTCTGTTTTGGTGCCTGGTAATTTGTGTGGTGAGATAAGTCCTATACCCGGACTTGAGTGCACTTATGATAGGAGGGTGGTATAGTCTTGTTGGCTTACGTGGAGTAGTCCTTACTAAGCTGACTTGAGATCCCCCGCTCGGTGGAGGCCCCTTTGGAATTACTGATGTCTTACGAGTAGTCGTATTTGGCATTACTTTTTCCGATTTGGGAGCCTGAGAAACTGAGGACCTTAGAACCCTTTAACCCATCTTGGCCTTATTAGGACGTGGTGCGGTGGCTATTCAGGTGTAGACTTGAATTAGTCATTACGCGATACCACACTCAGACGAGTTTCTCTTAAGAATATTATTGGCCGACGAGTAGTCGTTTAAGCCGATAATATCCAAAAGATGGAATTATGACTCTGGGAACTTTTTTTAGAACCTTGTTCTACAGGTGATGATATAACCTTAGTATATACCATTGTGGGTTGGTTGGTTCTTACCTTTGGCTCCATGCTCGTGCCGAACCTTTGAACCTGTGTGCTTTGTATGTCTTGTTTGTGGGTGTTGCATCTTGCACTCATGCATTCATGAGCATTGTGTTTCAGACGGTTTTTAAGGATCTCAGAGATTTTCTTTTGCAAACATCGCAGATATTGTTGATTATGGACATTGGAAGGAGAAACACTCAGAAGTACAATTTTCGAACTCCTGATCTTACAGATTTGAGAAAGCTAGTGTCCTTGGTAGATGATCGTTCAGGCTTCATATCTCGTTATGGGAGACTTTTATTTGTTCTTTCTACCAACATTGAAGACGGAATTCTGAATACCCTTATGTAGTTCTATGATCCTATTTACCGATGCTTTACTTTTCCCGATTATCAGCTCATGTCGACCTTGGAAGAATATGCTTATTTGTTGGGTGTACCAGTTTTTGATAAGGTTCCGTATACTGGTTTGGAGGAAGCTCTTAAGCCTCAAGATGTTGCTGCAGCTACCCATTTGATGAAATCGGATATTGATGCAAATCTAAAGACTAAGGGAGGCCTCAAGGGTTTGACTTATAAGTTCTTTATTGAGAAGGCAACTTTATTTGCTGACATTGGTCGCACATTGGCATTTGAGGCTATATTTGCTTTGCTCATCTACGGACTGGTCTTGTTTCCTAATGTTGACAACTTTGTGGATGTTAATGATATTAGGATTTTCTTGATTGGGAACCCTGTTCCAACTTTGCTTGGTGACACTTATTTCTCCATCCATAGTAGGACTTCTAAGGGAAACGGTACCATTGTTTGCTGTCTACCTCTGCCATATAATTGGTTCGTTTCACACTTACCCTAGACATCTTTTTTTAGGAAAAACAAGGATTGTTTAAGGTGGTCTCAAAGGATTATGTCTCTTACGCATGCCGATATCACTTGGTCTTCTTCTGTTTATGACAATGTCCAGATTATTGATAGCTGTGGGGAATTCGCCAATGTTCCTCTTCTTGGAATACAAGGTGGAATTAACTACAACCCGAGTCTAGCTCGCCGTCATCTGGGTTATATGTTGAAGGATAGGCCTAAAAATATTTTATTAGAGGGTTTATTATTTCAAGAAGGGAATGATTCTCTTGGTTTGAGAAGAAGAATGGCTCATGCTTGGACTAAGATTCACAGGTTGGATAGAGGGGAGCTTGGAAGACAAGTTTGCATTGCCTTAGAACCTTACACGCTTTGGGTGAAGAAGAGGGCTATGGAGCTTACGATGCCTTATCCTATTGAGAAACCCCTGACTACAGTGATCTCTACACCACTCCCTGTTTCTTATAATAATGTGAAGACTCTTCAAGATGCTTTGGCTAAGTTGAAGGAAGAGAAAGAGATGTGGGAAAGTAAGTTTCAAGCTTCTGACAAAGAGAAGATGGAATTGCAAAAGCAGATGAAGGAGAAAGATGACTTGATAGAGTTACTTGAGCGGCGCGCTGTGAAGAGGCATGCAGATGATTTATTTTCCTCTACTACTTCATCGTCATATCCTCCTACTTCTGGTGCTTGGAAGGGTATTGTGGATCAGCTTGTGCTAGAGAAGACCACCTTGAAGCACAACTATGAGAAAGAGATTAAGAGACTCCGAAGGAAGTATTAGCGTGGATCATCATCAGATGTTCCTTAGGACCTAGCCTTTTCTTATTTTGATATTATTGTATCTTGTACTTCCAAGTGTAACTCTTTCCAATATTCAATGAAATGAGATGTTTATCAGTATTTCAAAAGTGTTATTTCTTTATGATGTTTGTAATTGCTTTATATCTTAAAGATCCTTGGAAACTGATTGAAACATTTGCATCTTGCATTTGCATTCGCATCATTGTGCATTTTTTTGTTCCTTTTCCAGGTGTCTGATGTGTTTCTTTTGGTCTTCATTCAGTCAAGTTGTCGCATCACTACAATACTCGGGCTAACTCCAAGAAAAAGATGGATCATTTACAGCAAGAGAATCGCGAGCTCCGTGAAGAGGTGACAACCCTTAAGGATAGTTTAGAAAGACTGACTGCCGCAATGGAAGCTCTGGTGGCTCCTCAGAATCAGCCATCATTACCTCTTCCTTCTCCTGTGCAAAGAACTGTGATTTCTGAGATCGGATCAACGCCCATTTCTGTGTCCCCGATTAATGCTTCTCAATATCATATGCCTGCTGGTTTTCCTTGGGGCATGCCTTTCAATTATGTGCTAGAGGGATATCGACCTCTTATTTCTGAAGGTCCAAGAGTGTCTGTTGTCATGGTTGTACCACCTCCTGTGGTTAATGTTGTTCTTAATGCTGAAATTCAGGTTGTTCCTACCGTCATACCTGTGCCACCACCTGTAACTCATGTTATGCCTTATACTGAAGAACAAATTTTCCACACTGCTTCGAGCGAGAGTTTGGATGTTATGGATCGAATAGATGACTTTCAAGATCAGTTTGCTGAAATGCAGAGAGAAATCAGGGCTTTAAGGGGAAAGGAGTTATTTGGAAAGAATGCTCATGAGCTTTGTCTTGCTCCAAATGTGAAGATTCCCGCCAAGTTCAAAGTTCTGGATTTTGAGAAATACAAAGGGAACACTTGTCCGCAAAGTCATTTGATTATGTATGCTAGAAAGATGTTTACCTATACTGATAACCATCAGTTGTCGATCCACTATTTTCAAGATAGTCTTACTGGTGCTGCGCTGAAGTGGTATATGGGACTTGATAGTTCCCAAATAAAGACGTTTAATGATCTCTGTGAAGCTTTTGTTCGTCAGTATAAGTATAATATTGATATGGCGCCAGACCGTGATCAGCTATGCGCAATGTCTCCAAAAGAGAAAGAAACTTTTAAAGAATATGCACAAAGATGGCGTGAGATTGCAGCTCAGATAAGCCCTCTGCTTGATGAGAAAGAAATGACCAAGATTTTTCTGAAGACTTTGGGTCTATTTTACTATGAAAGGATGGTTGCGAGTGCTCCTAGTGATTTCACAGAAATGGTTAATATGGGGATGAGATTAGAGGAAGCTGTCCGTGAAGGACGTCTGATAAAAGAAGGAAATTATGGAAGTACGAAAAAGTCTGGTGTTGGGTTCCCTAAGAAAAAAGATGGAGAAACTAATGCTATATCTCCGGAGAGGTCTAGAAGACGCAGGGTTGTAAACAACAATGGTAGTCGTCGTCAGCAACAAGTAGCATCTGTCACGCCCGTTATCAGTGACGCCCCTACCGCTCAAGCTACTTCAAGTTATCAACCACGTTTCCAACAGAAGACAACTCAACAAGGTCGTATATAGAGGAAAACACTTTGATCCCATTCCAATGACGTATACTGAGCTATTTTCGGCTTTAATAAAGAAGAATTTGGTTCAACCTCGTGATCTGTCGGATGTTCCTACTGAAATTCCATGGTGGTATAAGCCAGATGCTCGTTGTGCATTTCATCAAGGTGCCCCTGGACATGATATCTAAAATTGCTATCCTCTGAAACATGAAGTTGCAAAGCTCGTAAAAAGTGGTATTCTGTCTTTTGAAGATACCAACCCTAATGTGCAATCAAATCTGTTACCTAATCATGGTAATGCAACTGTCAATATGGTATATGGTTGTCCTGGCACATACCGTATTTTCGATATTCGCTGGATTCGGAGGTCGCTTGTTGAGATGCGTGCTACTTTGAGTGAGTTCCATGATATTGAGCATGATCATGTCGCCTGTTGTATTTGTTATGTGAATCCTCGTGGGTGTGTGATTGTAAAAAGGGACCTACAAAAGATGACTGACGAGAATTTGATTCAGGTTACTGCAAACAGAAATGAAGTTGAGAATGAAGTGAATTTCATAGTCCCACGTTTCAATATTCCTGAGCGAGTTGTAATTTCTTACAATAGTCAGAAATCTGTTGTGATGCCTTCGGTTATTTGTTTGCCTAGCCCGGTACCGTATGAATCAGATAAAGTAGTTCCCTACAAATACAATGCTACTATGTTGGAGGATGGAAAAGAGGTTCCCATTCCTTCTCTTCCCTCAGTTGTGACTATTGTTGATGTTGGACGTGTAACCAGAAGTGGTCGAGTATTCGCTAATGTGCCCTCGAAGACAAGTGAAGATATTGTGGATAAGCAAATTCAGTTGAAAACTTCTATTGAGTCTGGTCAATCAAGTGATGTAAATCAGAAATCAGATAATGATGAGGTATTGAAATTGATCAGGAAGAGTGAATATAATGTGGTGGATCAACTATTACATACACCATTAAAAATATCTGTTTTATCTCTGTTAATGAGCTCTGAGGCTCATCGTGAATCGTTGCAGAAAATATTAGAACAAGCTTATGCAGATCAAGATGTGACTGTTAACCAGTTTGATAGCATTGTTGCCAATATCACTGCATGTAATAATCTGAGCTTTTGTGATGAAGAGTTGGCAGAGCATGGAAGAAATCATAATTTGGCTCTCCATATTTCCATGAATTTCCAGGAAGACGCTCTATCCAATGTGTTGGTTGATATCGGGTCATCGTTGAATGTGATGCCAAAATATACTTTGTCCAGATTATCTTATCAAGGTACTCCTATGAGGTTCAGTGGGGTCATTGGGAAAGCCTTTGATGGATCAAGGAAAACCGTGATTGGAGAGGTTGATCTCCCTATCAAGATTGGTCCGTGTTTTTTCCAGATTACTTTTAAGTCATGGATATTCGTCCTGGTTACAATTGTCTTCTAGGACGCCCACGGATCCATGAAGCTGGAGCTGTTACTTCAACACTCCACCAAAAGTTAAAATTCGTGCAGAATGGTAAACTTGTTGTTGTTGGTGGAGAACATGCTATGTTGGTAAGCAGTTTGTCGTCTTTTTCTTATATCGATGTGGAAGAGGATATTGGAACTCCGTTTCAGGCTCTTTCTATGGTTGATAAAGTTGTTAAGAAGGATGGGGTGTCCATGTCTTCTCTAAAAGATGCACAACATGTAGTGGATAATGGCCAAGCTGATGGATGGGGCCGAATCATTGAAGTTGCTGAGAAAAAAGATGGAGTTGGTTTGGGTTTTACATCTGGTTCAACCCGAAAAGAGCTGAAGAGTATTCATGAAGTTTTTCAAAGTGTTGGGTTCATCCATTGCAAAGATCATTCTACAGCTGCAATTCTTGAAGATGACCAAGAGGAAGAAATGCCCAACTTTGTGACGCGTGGATTGATATGCCAGAATTGGATCGCTGTTGACATTCCTACTGTTGTTCATATTTCAAAGTAATTTGTTTTTGTTTCTTTCAAAAATCCTTTCACTCTGCCCAAGGTGAAAGTGAATTTGTGAGGGCTTTGTTTCAACTTTTATCATCATCAATAAAATGTTTTTATGTTTATCCATATGTTGTTTTCCCTTTTTGCTTTATTTTTGAAAAATGGTAACATAAAAAACTGAAAAAAGTATAATAATGTCATAATCACTCTTATCTGCATAATATTTTCATTTTTTGTTCATATTCTAAAATCAAACATAAATCAGTGTGCAGATTGATTGTTAAACCCATTGAAAACAATGACCATATGCCCTCTCCCAACTTTGAGTTCCCTGTGTTTGAAGCGGAAGAGGAGGATATTAAAGAAATTCCTGATGAAATTTCTCGATTGCTTGAGCACGAGGAAAAGGCCATTCAGCCTCATGAAGAGCCGATGGAATTGGTTAATCTGGGTTCCAATGATGATAAGAAAGAAGTCAAGATTGGGGCACTGCTTCAATCAGATGTTAAGAAGAGGATGGTAAAGCTTCTTAGAGAATATGTTGACGTGTTTGCTTGGTCCTATTAAGACATGCCTGGTCTTGATACTGATATTGTGGAACACCATTTGCCATTAAAGCCTGAATGTTCACCCGTGAAGCAGAAATTGAGAAGAACTCATCCTGACATGGCCGTGAAGATTAAAGAAGAGGTTCAAAAGCAGATTGATGTTGGTTTTCTTGTGACCGCTGAATATCCTTAATGGGTGGCCAATATTGTGCCTGTTCCAAAGAAAGACGGAAAAGTCCGAATGTGCATTGACTATAGAGATTTGAATAAAGCAAGTCGAAAAGATGATTTTCCACTACCACACATTGATTTGCTGGTAGATAATACTGCTAAGTTCAATATCTTTTCATTTATGGATGGATTTTCTGGTTATAATCAAATAAAGATGGCGCCTGAGGATATGGAAAAAACTACATTCATTACACCCTGGGGAACATTCTGTTACAGAGTGATGCCCTTCGGTTTGAAAAATACTGGGGCAACGTACCAGAGAGCTATGACCACTCTGTTCCATGATATGATGTATAAAGAAATTGAGGTCTATGTGGATGATATGATTTGTAAGTCGAAGACTGAAGAAGATCATATTGAATACTTATTGAAGTTGTTTCAACGTTTGAGAAAGTGTAAGCTCCGTCTGAATCCTAATAAATGCACTTTTGGTGTTCATTCTGGAAAGTTGTTAGGCTTTATTGTCAGGTGGGTGGGAAATCAAGAGAAGTGGCAAATGATAGTCAGAAAGGCATTGAAGTTGATCCTGGTAAAGTTAAAGCTATCCAGGAGATGCCTGCACCCAAAATAGAAAAACAAGTAAGAAGATTCTTGGGACGTTTGAACTATATCTCCCGATTTATATCCAATATGACTTCCACTTGTGCACCGATTTTCAAGCTTCTCCGCAAAGATCAGGGTTGTGTCTGGACAGAAGACTGTCAGAAAGCTTTCGAAAGAATTAAAGAGTATCTGCTTGAACCTCATATTTTGTCTCCTCCCGTAGAAGGAAGACCTCTGATCATGTATTTGACCATGCTAGAAGAGTCTATGGGTCGCGTTATGGGTCAACAAGATGAATCTGGGAGAAATTAATTTTCCATTTATTATTTTAGCAAGAAGTTCACTGATTGTGAGTCTCGGTACACAATGCTTGAAAAGACATGTTGTGCTCTAGCTTGGGCTGCCAAGCGCCTCCGCCAGTATATGTTGAATTGTACAACTTGGTTGATATCTAAAATGGATCCAATCAAGTATATCTTTGAAAAGCCTGCTTTAACTGGGAGGATTGCTCGTTGTCAAATGTTGTTATCAGAGTATGATACCGAGTACCGAACTCAAAAGGCGATAAAAGGAAGTGTTTTGGATAATCATTTGGCACACCAGCCAATTGATGATTATTAACCTATTAGGTTTGACTTTCCTGATGAGGATGTGATGTATCTAAAGGTTAAAGATTGTAAGGAACCATTACCTGAAGAAGGACCTGAGCCTGGATCTCATTGGGGTTTGATTTTTGATGGAGCTGTTAATGAATATGGCAGAGGTATTGGTGCAATTATTGTTACTCCTCATGGTTCTCATATTCCTTTCACTGCAAGGTTGGTTTTCACTTTCACAAATAATGCGGCTGAGTATGAAGCGTGTATTATGGGCTTGGAAGAAGCTATCGATTTAAGAATCAAGATCCTTGATGTGTATGGAGATTCAGCTTTAGTGATTAATCAGATTAAAGGGAAGTGGGAGACACGTCAACCTGATTTGATTCCTTATCGTGATTATGCAAGAAGGTTGTCAACTTTCTTCAATAAAGTTGAGTTTCACCATATACCAAGAGCAGAGAATCGAATGGCAGATGCTTTAGCGACTTTATCCTCCATGATTGTGGTAAATCGTTGGAATGATGTGCCAAAGATTGATGTGATGCATCTTGATAGACCAGCTCATGTGTTTGCAGTTGAAGAGGTTGTTGATGATAAACCTTAGTATTATGATAGTAAACGCTTTCTTCAGAATCAAGAGTACCCGCTTGGGGCATCCAAGAAGGATAAGAAAACTTTGAGAAGATTGGCTGGTAGTTTCTTCTTGAATGATGATGTGATGTATAAGAGAAATTATGACATGATCTTGCTCAGATGTGTGGATAGACACGAAGCAGACATATTGATGAAAGAAATCCATGAAGGATTCTTTGGCACCCATGCCAATGGACACGCGATGGCTAAGAAGATGTTAAGGGCAGGTTACTATTGGTTGACAATGGAATTTGACTGTTGTAAATATGTGAAAAAATGCCATAAATGCCAGATTTATGCTGACAAGATTCATGTGCCTCTAACTCCTCTCAATGTTATCTCTTCTCCATGGCCTTTTTCAATGTGGGGCATTGATATGATTGGAATGATTGAGCCTAAAGCGTCAAGCAGACACCGTTTCATATTGGTGGCTATTGACTATTTTACCAAATGGGTTGAAGCGGCATCATATGCAAATGTGACTAAGCAAGTAGTGGTCCGGTTTATCAAGAATCAAATCATCTGTCGGTATGGTGTTCCGAGCAAGATCATCACTGATAATGGGTCGAATTTAAATAACAAGATGATGAAGAAATTATACGATGAGTTTAAGATTGAGCATCATAATTCTTCTCCTTATAGATCCAAGATGAATGGGGATATTGAAGCTGCTAATAAGAACATTAAGAAGATTATTAAAAAGATGGTTGTTACATACAAGGATTGGCATGATATGCTTCCTTTCCCTCTACATGGGTATCGTACATCCGTTCGCACTTTAACAGGGGCAACCCCTTTTTCTCTTGTTTATGGCATGGAAGCAGTGTTCCCGATAGAGGTTGAAATCCCTTCTATGAGAGTTTTGATGGAAACTGAATTGTTTGAGGCTGAATGGTGTCAAAGTAGATACGACCAGTTGAATCTGATTGAAGAGAAAAGAATCACGGCCTTGTGTCATGGCCAATTATATCAACAAAGAATGAAGAAAGCATTTGATAAGAAGGTTCAACCTCGTGTGTTTAGAGAAGGTGACCTCGTGCTCAAAAAGATCTCGACTTTTACTACTGATTCTAGGGCAAGTGGACTCCTAATTATGAAGGCCCATATGTTGTTAAGCGAGCCTTCTCTGGTGGTGCATTAATTCTTACAACTATGGATGGAGAAGAGTTCACTCGCCCTGTGAATGTCGATGCAGTCAAGAAATACTTCGCCTAAAAAAATAAAAGAACAGCTCGCTAAGTTGAAAACCTGAAAGGGCGGCTTAGGCAAAAATGAGCGTCTCGGTGGATTGAAAACCCGAAAGGGCAGTCCAGGAAAAAATTAGAGACAAAAACAGAAATAATCATCTCAGTAGATTGAAAACCCGAGAGGTAAATCTAGGCAAAAGTTAGGGATCATGGCAAGTAACTGCATCTGGCCAGTCTTGATCGTTTGAAGCAACATTTCATATCAAAGGTTTTACTTCAATTATTCCCCGCTGAAGTCTTAAGCGCAGCTGGAATTCAAAGTTGTTAGGGAGAATAATGGTCATTGTATTTCAATGTAGCATTTTCCGTTGTACTTACCATTTTTCAAACTTTGTAATGATCCATGGAGTTACGCCATTTGCGGACTACCATTCTATCAATAGAATTTGGGCCTTTGTCCCTTTGTTTGCAATTCTTATTCTATTTCTGTTTATAGAGTTTCATTTTATTTTTTATGATGATTTTTGAAACAAAGGTGAATAATTGATTTAAATTTTGAAAATTATAAATAAAAAAAACATTTTTCTTTGATTTGTGAAAATAAAAAAGGATGTCAACAGTAATCCCAAGAATGGTAGAATTTTGAAGCGAAAAGCTTAAGTGTTTTCCTCAGCAGGGTTCTTTCTTGCTCCTCTGGTAGAATTTATTGGCAGCTCCCCAGTAGAGTTGTGTTGATGTTGCCCCATTTGAGCTATATCGAGGTCTCTTCAGTAGAGTTTGCTGATATTCCCTTAGCAGAGTTTTGTTTCTGTGGATAAACCAGACGAGTGTTGAACGATTTTCCACAACAAAGTCTTGATTCAAATGATGAATATGTTTTCTTCATTCAACCAGGTTATGATCGGACAGTTGAGAAATTTGAAGACCACTTCTCCTTGATGTTATTGCCCATACGGAGATTTGTCTTTGATGATTCCTAGCAGAGGTTATGCATATTTACTTTGGATTATTCCACAAGTAGAGAACAATGTTGCTTACTTCTAAGAAGTGTTGACATAGCAGTCACCTGTCGGGTTTTCTCTCACCTTGTGATTGGGTGTTGATTTAAAATCCCCCATAGTTTGACTTTTTGCTATGATGTTAACTTCTTATTTCCCAGGCAGAGTTGGAAGATTTGTGTTGCTATGTTTTCTCCAACAGATCTTTCCCTCGAAGTAGAGTTTATATTGTTGTTCCCTCTTGTTGGATTATCGAAGTTTGAAGATTAATTTTTTGGTTTTTCTTCCCAAGCAGTATCCCAATCTCCTCAATGGTATTTGAGCCTTGTAGTAGGATTTATTTTCCTTTGATGGCTTTTGTTTATCTCTTGCAGGGTTTCTGTTGCTGATCCCTAGCATGATCTCCAATGATATCTCTAACTTGCAGAGATTAGCCGAGTATTTCAGTGGTGTTGTGATGTTTTGTTCACCCTCTGTTTGCCCTTTTTGTCTGTTTTGTCAGTATATTCATACTCATATGCATTGCATGCGCATTCATTTTGGTTGAGCATAGCATGTTTTTGTTGCATTGGGCATCCTGCATTTTTGTTGTTGGTGTTTCCCTTCCCCCAGTGTTGTTATCCCCGCGGAGTGCGTGTGTCCTCTCTCCATTAGAGTGTCGACCCCTAAGCAGAAAATACCTATCCTTTCTAATTCCCCACTGAGTTTATGCCTCGTGGAAGATGTTTGTTTAGCTTTCCTCCCCAGCTTTTATCTGGATGGAATTGTTCCCCAATTGAGTTATTTCCTTATTGGGTTGAGTCTTGTTTGACCATTTCTCTCCAATTTATTCCTAGATCGAACTTTGGTCTCTTGTAACAGTTACTTCAGTTACTCGGGGCTGTGAAATCTGGATGATGAGAAGGTGTTTATTCTTTTCTTTTGAGGATTTATTTTCCTCGGCAGGAATCTGTTATTGATCCCCATCAGAAGATGAATATTTGATTTCCCCAACGGTGTTTTGATAATACTCTCTTGGTGATTGCTTGTGCGACTTCATGTGACAGTCTCTTTATTTGAGCAACTTGTATGTCTCCAGAAAGATAAACCTCATCCCAACAAATGGTTGTCTCTTTATTTGAGAAGTTTGTTGTGTGATTTGAGCTGCCCATTGATTGGTAGCAGGTATCCCTTGTGAGTTCATTACCCAAATTTTTCTACCTAGTAGCGGGTATCCGGTAATGTTTTTTCACCTTTCGAGTATATTACCTCTATTGACTGGTAATATTTCTCACCCCTTTTGGTTGGTTATGCTTTACCCATTTGACCAGTAAAAGATAAGCCTTCCTCCCGAGCTTGTTGCCTTTATTTTCTACCTAGTGATAGGTAGTAGGTAGCATTTGTCTCCTCCCTTTAGTCAGTTATCGACATATTTTTCTACCCAGTAATCGGTAGTCAGTAATTTTTCCTTGTGAGTTCATTACCCAAATTTTTCTACCTAGTAACGGGTATCCGGTAATGTTTCTTCACCCTTTTGAGTATTTTGCTCATCCTTTTTGGTCAGTTATCGACATATTTTTCTACCCAGTAATCGGTATTCAGTAATCTTTCCTTGCGAGTTCATTACCCAAAATTTTCTACCTAGTAACGGGTATCCGGTAATGTTTCTTCACCTTTTGAGTATATTGCCTTTATTGTGATATCTATTGACTGGTAGTCGGTAATATTTCTCACCCCCTTTGGTTTATTACGCTTATTTTCTACTCAGTAACCAGTAGAAGCATTTTACCTATTCTCTTTGGATCGACTATCTTCGCCCAGTAACTGGCAGTTGGTATCTCTTTCCCTGTTGAGTCGTTTCCTTTCCTTTATCGGAATAGGATCTTGTTTTTTTTGTTTTCCCCTGTGGAGTCTCTTTTCTTCTTTTGCTCCGGTGTTTGTTTTTCTCCTGTGGCATTTTCTCCTCACGGTGGTCTTGTGTTTGCATACCATATCATTAGCATAACCATATCATTTTGTGGTCTCTTAGAGCCAAAAATTAGGTTAATTGTTATATTTAAGTCTCTTCTATCTGGTCGAGACAAAGATGTTAATCTTCATATCTCTGGATAGAAGAATCTTAAATAGGGGCAGCTGTAATACCCTAATTTTTACCCCTAAGATCTCACTTTTCATTTGCATCATTACATACTCGAACAAGATCGTACTTTTTGGTTCTCCCACTCTTGTGTGTTTCTTACTTGCTTTTTGTTGTTTATGTTTACTAACCTCTAACCAAAATACCAAAAATATTTTTCAATTTGCTTGTTTCTTCTTCTTCTCTGTGTGTTTAGGGTTTTGCAAGGAGATTGATGGCAAGGACATTCATTCAAGTCTAAATCAAATGGAAGTTTTACCTCATCTTACTCAAACTATCAAGAGTTTGCTTCAATTATAAGTTACCCGTGGTAGTGGGTTATTTTCTCAGGCAATGTGATTATTCAAGTTCTAGTTGTCCTGTATCATAATTCATCAAGCTTTCAAGCAATGTTCTATGAGAAGTGATTCAGTTTTAATCGAAGATTCAGAGTTTTTTCTGTACAAGTCGAGTTTGGTGGATGTTCAATCAAGATGTTGGTTTTGGGATGCAAGTACAAAGTGTTCATTCAAGTGTGCCATTTCCAAGTGATTCTAAAATATGTAGGTTCATCATGACATTAATTTCTTAAGAATTTGTTTTATTCAAGAATTTGATTCAAAGGTTCAGATTTTGAATTTGATCTCTATCCTTATCAGTCAAGTTATTCCATTTGTAAACAAGTTGCTGCAGTTTTTTCAAAAGGTTTGGGAGGAACCTGCTGGTGAAAGTTTGCTGCAGATTCAACTTCTGGTTGCTTTGAGAAACTTTGTGATTGCACTTGGTTATCAATCACCCATTTTCTACAATATTCTACTGCCACTTCTAGAGAATAGTCCAGATGAACTCAATCTTCTTGAAGATAGCATGCTGTTATGGGAGGCCACACTTTCTCAAACACCATCATTGGTGCCTCAATTGTTATCATTCTTTTCACGCCTTGTGGGGATTATGGAAAGAAACTTTGACCATTTGCAGGTTGCAGTGAACATAATTGAAGATTACATAATTTTGAATGGAATGGTCACTGGTCTGACTCATCACCTGAATGGACAGATAGGTTAAAGCACAAGCTGAAGCATGTTCCACAATCAAAAGATGGTATATTCTGGATGTCGTGGCGAGTTTTTCAGATTCATTTTCGATCAATATATATTTGTCGTATCTATCCATCAAAGATGCATCATACTGTTCATGGTCAATGGCGTGGTTACAGTGCTGGTGGGTGTTAGGATTATGATACATGGCATCAAAATCCATAGTTTAAACTGACCGCAACTGGTCAAGATGCAGCATTTCCAACTCATGTATTCATTACCTTAACCCAGGGTGTGATTTTCAAGAACAGCTGCCGGTTTCAGAAATTATCAATCCAGCCATGATTCGTTGATGTTCTACATCGGAACGAGGATTCTTAAAACTCGAGGCGGCCGATCTATTAACTCCATTGAGAGAATTGGCCCACACAGATGCTAATGTTACATATCATTTGTGGTTTATGGTATTTCCAATTGTCTGGATTACATTACATGAAGAAGAACCAAGTACAACTTGCTAAACCTATTATCACATTTCTGTCTAAAGATTACCATAAGAGGCAGTAAGCCAGCATGCCACATGTTGAAGATTCAGAAAATGATGCTAATGAATGCTCTGGGAAACAGATGTTGCTTGAAGTTGTTGATACTACTGATGAGACTGCAAGTGCTTCATGAATGAAAGAACATGTTATGAAAATCACACCGGATGCATCTCAATCTAGCCAAGCTGCGCCTCCTAGGGATATTGAGGATTTTGGTCGGGCTTTAAGACCAAACACTTTCTTGCATCATAATTTCTCTACACTAAATCAACTTCAGTCCAGGAAAAGTATGGATTTCAATCCTATTGATCAAGATGTCAACAAATTCGAAGTATCAGATGATGTCGGAGATAGACAGTTTGATTCTAATCATGGACAACGGTCATACGGATACAATTACGCAGTTGAAGATGTTTTGGGTAATAATTCTTCAGTGCCAGGTGATGGACGAGAAACTAATGGACCAGCCTTTCATTGTGAAGAACCAATCTTCCAGTTTGCATCTTGGAAATTCAATAGAGCAAGAAAACAGACTCAATAATACTGATCAGCATGCTCACGACATACTAAGCCAGTTCCAAACAGTTCCTGCCGAACTTGTTCACAGGTTTTCCTCCTCCGCCGCACAGTTGCAGCTTACAATTCCAATATGTGCCAAACCATGTCATGCTGGCATCACGCAAGACAAATACCAAACTTTCGAAGGCACACGTGATAGGCAGAATAATCCCGAGGATGTCGGCTTAAACTTTGAAAATGAAACAAATCACCATATTAAGAATGACTCGGCTAATGCAAGTGAAATGGAAAATTCAACACTGCTTGATGAATTGATTCCATCCTCAGAATCGGAAAACAAAATAGATGCCCTTATTGGAACCAAAATGCTTTCAAGGCTTTCTTCATGTGCATCACCCTATGGCAAAGCAAAGTGTGATCACTGTATTTGATTTACTTTGTAATGTTGTCATTGGTGCTTTTGAAGGTGGTGCACCGTTTCTGTTGAAAATAAAGGACCAACTGCTTGATTATATTTTAATCTTAATGAACCAAAATGATGATGATGATTTTTTCTGATTACAATGAACTCTTGCATACTCATACTCTTATAAAGATATCTGCAAGAAGAAAGGAACTCTTAAATTATTTTGTAAACATGTTGACAGTGAGACGGGCTTACATATATGGAAGTTTCTCACTTGTGACCTACATGTTCAAACTCCAAGGCAGACATCTCCTCCGTCTTCTGTTTCTCAAGACATTGTGACAAGTAATGAAAATGCACAGGATACAAAGCCAATAGTGTCAATGTTGCAGCCACATCCTATGAATCAAGCTTCAAGCATCCGGTTCTACACTGCAGTGGTATAGTTAAGTTCATTATTGAAGAAATTTAGAAACATCTAAAAGAGGTGATGTCTATGGAAATGTCAGTTAAATATCACTATAGGCTGAAACTTACAGATGTGAAGTGCATGGGCTTGCACTGGGCCGTATTTCCAAGACAGTTGTACACTTGTACCTTCAAGTCACATGTTGAAAATAATCCACGTCACATATTTGAATTTGAGCTGAAATCAAAAAGAAAGAATAACACGTGAGCTACAAAGAGAAATCAAAAACGACATGAAAAAATATCTCCACAGGTCACGCATAACGTATTGAACCAAAACACAGCAAATTCTCACAAATGGCAAATCATTTTTCACTCACTCTCATCTATAAATGCAACACATACCTCACTCATTTTCGCAAGCTTGAATAGCCCCTCATCACTCTGCAAAAATCAAACCAAACTTCAATCCAAATTTTCTTCAAAATCGCCTTCATAATAAAACCTTGACTTTTGTCAAGTGGTTTTCAAACTTTTTTTTTCTTAATAAATGTCAATCAATGTTAATCATGCTTTGACCAATTTCAAAAGACATAAAAATACAAAAAAAAAACTCATCACTCCTTTTGTGCCTTTTGTGCACTTTTCACTTTAAAACTTTTTATAAAGTTTAGACATGAGTCATTTCCATAGTTGAGATATAATTCTCTTATTCCCCATAGTATTAATATTTTGAAATTTTCCACTTTGATGTTGAGTGATAGTCTTGTTGATAATCCAAGCAAATCCTCCATCTGTATGTGACGCAAATGTTGTCTTATACTTGTGGGCGACTAGTCGTAGTTTTTTCCTTAAAATGACGAGTTGTCTTTACATTTAAAATCAATCAAAACCAACAAATTTTTGTTATTTGTACCATGAACTACGAGGTTTTGATCCTATATTGCACTTTGTGGGTACGTAGGCATGAGGCGATAAGTCTCTCCAAACACAAAAATCTAAAAAAATAATTCTCTTCTCATCTCCCCAATCTCTTTTCAAACAAACCATTTCCAAACCAAAAAGCGTAAATATTTCAAAGGGCTCCTATAGAGTACTATAGACGTTTTGGGTGCTAACATATTCCCATTGTGTAACCAACCCCCTTACCCAGATCTCTGCTCTTGTTCTTGTTTTAGAACTCTTTGGTTTTGTTCGCTCTTTTTCATTTCCTTTATTTGGATAAAATAAAAGTGCGGTGGCGACTCTTGTTTTTTGAGTTAAGCTAATCAATAGCTTACGCTCACAATTTTTACCGCTACAGGTAGGTATTGACTATTTTACAAAATGGATTGAAGTTATACCTTTGCCAAATTTCGACCAAGAAGACGTAATCAAATTCATCAAAAAACATATTATTTATAGATTTGGAATCCTAGAGACCATTACAACAGATCAAGGATCAATTTTTATTGGTCAAAAGATGTTAGAATTTGCCAAGGAAATAGGTTTCAAACTGTTAACTTCCACGCCCTATTACACTCAGGCTAATGGTCAGGTCGAAGCAGTGAACAAAATAGTGATTAGTCTAATTAAGAAGCGTGTGGGGAAGAAGCCTAAAAATTGGCACAAGACTTTAGATCAAGTGCTCTAGGTATGTCAAACTTCTCCTAAAGAATCGACTAATGCAACTCCGTTTCAATTAACGTTTGGCCATGATGTAGTGTTGCTAGTGGAAATCAACTTATAGTCAACAAGGATCCAAAGGCACCATGAGATTCCATCAGAATCTTACTGGAATACGATGTTGGATGAGTTGGTTAATTTGGATGAAGAGAGGCTCAATGCCTTAGAACTTTTTAAGAAGGCAGAAGAAAAGAGTAGAGAAATCTTATAATAAGAAAGTGAAGGTCAAAATTTTTTCGCCAGAAGAATTGGTTTGGAAAGTAATTTTGCCTATGGATCAAAAAGATAGAGCCTTAGGTAAATGGCCCTCTAAATGGGAAGGCCTTTTTCAAGTCATACAGGTTTTTTCTAATGGCGCATATAAGATCGGAGAATTAGATGAAGATAAAAGAATCTTGAAAGTTAATGGGAAATATTTGAAAAAATATAAGTCTGCACTTCAAGAAATAAAATTAACTAAAGTGTAATCATGTGAAAAAGGATAAAGCTAATATGGTAGATAAATACGCCAAAATGGCTTAATCCGTTACAGAGAAAGGCCACAAAGGGCTAAAAGTCGTGATTAACAAAAGAAGAAAAAATACTATAGGATAACTTTAGAAGGGAAGAGAGTCTTTCATCTTTTCGTACTTCGACCTTTGAAGCATTAGGAGGCGTTCGCAAAGAGTTTTGTTGGTCGAGAGAGTTTCAATCTCTTTCCCAAGTTTTTGAGCTTTTTCAAGATGTTGAAGGCCAGCCTGGATCTCTTTTGCCACTCCGTCTTCGACAGAACTAGGCAGATTGGTCTTGCGTTGCTTGGCTTGAGAGATTTTGTTTTGCAAGATGACAATCTATCTCTCCCATTCTGCAATATTCTTGTCGCATTTTTCAACCTCCTTCTTGTTCTGCTCAGAAAGTTTCTTGAGTGTTGAAACTTTTTCAGTAGACACAGAGACAGCCTCCTATGCAGCTTTTTGATTGCCAGTTTTGATGGTGAGGTTGCTTGAGAAGTCTCTGAGGTGGTTAAGATCAGCAGCAACAAGATTGATAAGCGTACTTAGTTCCATAATAACATCAGCCATTTCTGGTGAAACTTCCAAGACATTGATTTACTTCAGAAGTTTCTTAAGTCCAAAACTTACAGAAACATTTTGTTCTAAGATTTGGAAAAAGTCCACTGCAAAGATTTTTCCTTTTATCTGCATGAGCAAATCATTGTCAGTTTTCCCAATCAGAAGGTTCCCTGAGGCGGTCGAATGCTGGTGCTTTTTTTGCTAGACTTGTATTGGGAACTGGCATAGCTTTTAGGTACTCCAATGGTCGTTGTACTTTCAAGGATTCCAGCTTCTCATGTGAAAGGTTGTTTGATTGAGTGTCACTCAAAGCAGTTGTTGGAGGATCCATGGATTGATTCCCTTGGTCCACTTTATCTTCTTGGACCTCCACTTCAATTTCTGCATCAGACGCAAATTGCTCTCCCTCTTTCTCTTCTTCATTCTCTTCCTCATTTTCTTCATTCTCTTCTTCGTTTTCCTCTTCTTCTTCTTCCTATTCTCCTTCTTCAACAGGCTTGTCATCTTTGTATTGTTGCTCCTCAAGATTACCCTCAATAATTTGTTCGATATTGGGCATCACAGTGTCCCCTGAGAGATCAAAAACTTCTCTTTCAACCAAGTCCTCTTTTGGAATGGCTACCTCGACATGAGGAAATTCAACCACAGGAACGAATGGTGTTTTCTTGGGAGCACCTGCAGATTGGATTCCTTCCTCAGATCCTTTGGTAGAGCCTTTCGCAGAAGCCCTAGAAGGAGTTCTTGGATGATAGCTGAGATCACTGCTGGTTGTAGGAATAATTTGTTGTACCATAGGCTATTCTCTGACATCAATGGTAACCTAAGAAGAGAAAAGTCGAAGAATTAGAGGGATAAACGGTGAAGATAATTACGAGGTTCTAGGAGAAGCATTTACCTTGGGTTCATCAGCCCCAGGACTGGAGTTGTCACTCTCATTTTGCACTATATTGCAAGCAGGGGACGCTTTCATCAAGAGCTTTCCAGCCTTTGATTTCGGTTGATTTAAGGCTTCGATTATTTTTGCTTGCTTTATCCTCCTTTTAAGGGTCAGTTCTTCAGGAGGAGATTGATCTTCCTCATCCGATTCAAATATAATTTGGTTGGAAGCTCCTTTTCAATTTCTGCTTTTTTGGAGTAGGGGGTGGTCTTCGAGAGCCTTGAAGAGAAAAGATTTGAAGTATTAGACAATATGAGATTATGCAGTGAAAAAAAATGAGTAAGAAAATTTACCTAAGTAACTTGGTTGCTCTCTTCTGTTTTTTCTTTATTCTGCTTCTTCTTCTTACATGCAACCTTGATAGCTGAAATTTAAACAAAACATTGCAAGTAAGATGATAAAAATCGAATAAGAGAAATCTAGTTCGAAAACCTCTCATTCCACACCTTCATATATTTCAGATTTGATGCGAACATCCTCGATACCAATATGAAGATGCCCTTTGAAACTGTCTAAAGTATGCTTAGTCGCAACCACCAGCTAAGCCTTTGGTTTCAACTGTTGACGAAGGATTTTTATAGAATCCTCGCAGATAAACCATTCTGGAAATGGAGGGGCAGGGGACACTCCAAAGTCAGCAGTTGGCAGTCGAGGAAATTTGAGAGAAAACTTGTTGAAAGCCATTACGTATCGTTCCCTAGGTGGAACGAAGAAAGGGAGTTGTAAACTCTCCATTTTCTTTAGAAACTTTTCCTTTGGTGTAACAGTTGTCTCGCAGACGGTTCAACTAAGATCATCTGGTCGATAAACAGTTTCAAGGTACTTTTGGAATGCTTGGATTTATTTGATGTATGTCGAAATACCTTTCTTGGTCTTCTCCTGCACAAAGAGGAAAGATTGGTTAATAAGTCGAGTAAAAGAAGGAGCATCGAAGAGCTTCTCTGCATAATATATTTACCACCAGTTGTAGAAATCTGGGTGCAAAGGAAACACGGCTTGAAACTTATGGGGATGAGTTGAGCCTTATTGGTGTAGCGGGCAAGTTGCGTCGAAGTCATCTCTTCAGCATACTTCACATGATGAAGCAGAAGGGCACCTTTATTTTCAAAGAGACACTTGAGGAGAGCTTGGACCAACCCAAACTGTCGAGCCACTAAGTTTGGTTGGCAAGCCACTTGAGACTTCGATAGATTTAGTCGAAGGGTTAGCAACCTTGGAATCAGAAATGCCTCTCAGATTTATAAAGACTCTACTTCTTGAGCCTTGGTTGGGGATGGAAAAGGTCTTGTAAACCACTCAAGACCATACTTCCTTGCAGAAAATGGAGTTGTGTTTGATGTGAACTCATGACGTTTGGCAAACATCATGACATAACTCAAGAATGTTGGCCTGAGGGGTTGTCCTTCTTCGCTGGGAGTGAGCTAGAGCAAGCGAGTCCCTTCGACTCTTCTATTCTTGATGTCTTTAGCAGTTTCATTTATTAGATTTTTATTGGGGAGACTGGCTTTGAATGAGGCATTTAACCAAAGTTGTAACAGCCAAAAAGGACCAGACAGCAAAAGGTTCCCTTTTTCTCCCAAATCTTTAAGTTGGGTCACTCCTTCACTTAGAGTCTCATAGAGATTCCCTAAGATCATTTCACTTAGACATATATCATGTCCTTTGTGAAGTTGAGTAGCCAGAGTTAGATACCTTCTAGCTACTTGGAGGGACTTTGAGTAGAAGACGCAATGAGATAACTATACAGTAAAAAAAGTTATGTGTTCTCTATCGGAAACATCATCAGTTATTTTGTCGAAGTAGTGTGTTATGAAGTGAGAATATGTGGCTTTAGCAGATGTAAACCTATAGAATCATCAGATTCTAGGTCTGGGTTATAGGTGTTTCCAATGGGTTTGAGCCCTGTGATAGCGGCTATGTCGAAGAGTGTGTGGTTCATCATCCCACAAGGGAGATGGAATGTGTATTGGATGTTATCCCAAAAATACAAAGAGGAAACCAGCATGGTCGAATAGTAATTAATACTTGTTTTCAACAGCATAATCAGGTCGTATATTCCCAGGTTTTTCCAAGTTTCGGGTTTAACTTTCTCTATTTTTGCTAGCTAGTTCATGTAATCATTAAATTCTTTGAAGGATGGGGTTGCTTTAAAAACTCTAAATCTATTTTTCATATACCTTAAATCTATATTGTTCAATACTACCGCATCAGAAGAAGTTTTCTCAACCCTAGATTTGTTGGCCTGCCCTATGGGTTTGACTTGTGGTAAAAGGGGAAAAAGTCCCTAGATTTATTGTGATCGAAACTAAGAGAAGGTAAAGGACCTCATAACACATGTCTTTTACTAGAAACAGTGACGGGAATAAGTACCTAAGATTCATATATCTTCCTCTTTTCTTCTTCAAGCAGTTCAGGGATGAACTGCTGATTTCCCACCATCTTTGGCGCTGATAGTGTATCAAAGGAGAGAAGCTGAGATATCTTCTTCAGGTCTTTAGATTTGTGGCTTTTCTTGGAATATTTAATATTGGTGGTTGAAGACGCCATTCTTAAGGTTTGAAGAAAATCTGGGTATTTTTGAAGGTTTGGAAAGTGTAGAGAGAAGGAAAATGCTTGAAGATTTTAGGGAAGTGTAAAAGTTAAAATGGCTAAGTTTGGAGCAATTTATAAGCTCGTGGGAGTTTAAAGGACTTCAAATCAGTAATTAAGAGTTGATGGTTAGTGGGACACGTGTTCCACCAGGGCCATTTGATGGAACGTGGGCAGTTAAATACCTAGGGCATGATTTCATAGGTTCTAGGAAACATGATAATGGCTAGAGATTTTGGTGTGCTTTGATGAGATGTTTCAAAAGCCACCATGATGACCATGACGTCACGGGTTTTTCAAAATAGTGAGAGACATCAAAAACATGCAGAAGTCGTTCGAGGCGTCGAATGACATTATCAAAAAAATGCCTTTTTCTTCAGTGATATCGAAAATGACATTTTTGGGGGGCAGTTTGTTGGCTCTAAATTTCGACACCTGAATTGGTTGAAAAGAGAATTATAGAATTTCATGGAAAATCAGAGGACTTCTACTGAAGCCATGTTTTTGGAATGTGATTCAAAGGTGTCCTTTTGCCAGGAAAAACTATGTTACGAACTTAGAAATATTTCTTAGCAGTTGGAAGATTCGATTCGACAGAGGTGCTGCTGAAGGCATTTCGACAGGAAGATTTGAATTCAAATAAAGGAGGGAAAGTCTGTTCTTATCTGTTTCTCAAATAAGACACATGGAGCGCTTCTAGGAGTCGAAGACATACAAAGTGCCACTTGTCTTGATTTAGTTTGCTAGCCGTTAATGGCAGTTATTTTCGATTAGTATAAATAGTAAGTCTTAATGTTAGGATTGGTGTGTGTTCAATTATGTACAAATTTTTCAGTATACTCCAAGTACCCGCATGTAGAGCAGCAAGTTGTGAGAATGTACATTGATGTAACACCATTTTTTATATTTCAATGCAATTTAATAAATCTTTTTCATTAAAAATTTATCCTTTCTTTATGCAAGTTATCGTCTTCATCATTTACCAGTACTTCGATTTTACTCCTTCGTGTTCAATTCCATTTACACTTGAAATAAGTTATTTTATCATGAACTCTATCGAAGTTTTCATCGTCTTTTTAAACTTTTTTTAAGATCAATTAGCACATTTCCTAGGATTGGTGTGGTCGGTCCTGCAAGTAAAACAAATCTTTTTCGATTTGGAAGACCAGCGGTTGTTCACCAATTTTCACGGCGAACACTCCCATAGATCTCACCCAGATACATAATAGAATGCCTGCTCTGATACCAATTGAAATTCTGGTATCGGATATGAGATGTCGAAGGAGATGTTACGACACTAATATCTGAACTGTTAAACACTTAAGGACAAGATAATAAACACGATAAGAAGACAGTAAAAACTCAAGCAATTGTTAACCCAATTCGGTGAAACTCACCTACATCTGAGGGCTACCAAGCCAGGAAGGAAATCCATTATTAGTAGTATTAATTCAAAGCTAAAAAATCTCAGTTTACAACTTCTCACTTATTCCCTACCCAATGCAACTTCTACCTAAGACACTCCTAGATATGAGGCCCCTCTCACTTCCCTCAATCACAACAACAGTGATAAGATTTAACAATAAATCAAAAAAGACATACTTCAAAGACAAAACTTGATCTTGCTTAAAAGATTCAATCAAACACAGTACACTCTTGCCTAAAAGCTTAGAGTGGACACTTACAACTCAATACACTCAGTCTATGTCAAACATCTAGAAGATGATTGAATAGCTCACAATTAACAAAACAATATATCTCAATGTATCAGTAGACACATGAGTGACACACAATGCAACAACACACTAAAAGAATTCTCAAACCCTAAACCCTTATTTTTGTACACACGATTTCTTCAATAATGCTTCGTCTATTTTTAGGTTTAGTGAGTTTCTTAATATAGACTCTAGCAGTATGGGCTTGGACTCTTCAATTAAATCCACTCTTTCAGTTGTAAACTATCTGCAATATCTTCTCCATAAAAAACGGAACACATCATCAAAGTTTCCTAAAAAGTCTCCACGAACCTTTTTATGAAACCAAACCAAACCAAAACTGCAATGTTCCTAAAATATCCTTGCTTAGTTGCGCCTGAATGAGAACACAAAACATCCAGAATATCATATTACAAAATCAAATCTTCAAGGATTTAAAATGCAGAACTGTATTGAAGTTCTGGTATAACATGTCACAACATTTGTCATAACATCTGTCAGGAAACATATCAGCAGACTCTGTTGTACTAGTTGATCAAGATGTCACAACATCTCGCTCTGATGCATGTTCTCTAAATAAACTGTTTTACCAAAATTGTTGTCAATCTTAACACCATGAAACCTTCAAAGGTCAAAAATCTCGCCCAAAGGACTAATAGTCTCATCAGTCGGGCTACATGTAACTCTGTCTAAGGGACTTATATTCCCCATGCTAACTAAACTCTCGCCTGAGGGACTTAGTGTCTTCTCGGGAAGGACCAAACTCAAGTAACACACCTAAGAGGCGGGATGGATGTCTAGCCTGAGAGACTTTGTCATAAGTCTTGACAGAGGGCTCGATGGAAGTATCGCCCGAGAGGTTAAAAGTCTCGTCTAAGAGATTGATAGCCTCATCATTTGGGCTACATGTAACCCCGCCTAAAGGACTTATATTTCCCGGGCTAACTAAACTCTCGCCTGAGGGACTTAGTGTTTTCTCGGGCAACCAAACTCAAGTAACACACCCAAGAGGCGTGATGGATGTCCAGCCTAAGAGACTTAATCATAAGTCTTTACTAGAAGCTCGATGGAAGTCCCTCCCGAAAAGTTAAAAGCCTCTCCCGAGGCACTGCTAGTCTCATCAGCCAGACAACATGTAATTCTGCCTAAGGGACTTAGATTTCCTAGGATAACTAAATTCTCGTTTGAGGGACTTAGATCTCTTAAGATAACAAGAACTTCATCTAAATGTATCCTTAAAGGGGTCTGAGTCTTCGAAATACTCCCCTGGGGTGTAATCTAAAAAACACTTTGCCTTATATCAAAAGGCCTCGTTCTTGAGGAACTATATAGTGTTATATTCATAAAGGGACTCTCCTCGTGCGATATATAAAGGACGCCCAAAGAGAGGCGACAATAAAATGTCACCTAATATGAGGTATCGCCTCGCCTCCAAGGCCTTCCTGTCGCCCAGTTGTGGGAAACATAGGAAAAGACGTTTGTGGAACAGAGAGAAATTTGGGTCATTGATTGAACCATGACTTACTTGAAAATTGAGATTCAACGGTCCACCGTTGAGTGAGTGAGCAGTGACTCTTCCCAAGAGAACCATAGGCCCTAGAGTCCTATATATACACATCTCCCTTAAAGGAGGAAGACAATCTATTGCACCCAAAAGCATAACACTTAGCAATATCATAATTCATATGATCACAACCCTCAAAAGCTTATACATATGCACATCGTCCATCAACGGGGTCTCCCACCTCACGTGAGCAGGATCCTTAACCACCCTAAAATACCACCATAAAGGGTTTCTCAATGTCGGGGGCAAGTGCTAACCATCTTACAATTGTTATAAATCTACTAGGGTTTTTGAATCTCCCTGTCATTACAGGAGGAACAAACATGTACTTTTTGATCAATATAAATATATAAATATTTAAAAAAAACATAATTGACTCAAAAATATAAACATATAAATATTTAAACATTTAATGATTAACATAATAAATTCTCAAATTTTAAAATAAATAAAAAATTGAAACCTTGAAGTGTTACAACAATCGGAACGAGGGAGGTCACCTAATGCAAAAGAAGAAGATTTATAATTCTTTGGATGAACTAATAAATTATATAAATATATAATAAAAAATATTAATTTATTTAATTAAAATTTTTAATTAACAAAAGATAAACAATTTTTTATATTTTATTAAAGTGTTAATATTAGCATTCACATATACAAGTCCATTATTGTCATGTCCCACTAAAATTTTGCCACATCCAATCTCACAAACCCAAAAAAACATGACCACCAACATTGCAAAACTAGAAAAATGAGAATTAAAATTAAAAAACTACCATATACTGGGTCAATAAAATTGCCTAAATTATATTGCTAATATGCTTCCATAGTAAATCCTCTTGTCTAACCATATTGAGAAGTCCATGTACTTTTTGTACTAGTATTCATAATAGAGGACTATATGATTTTGATTACCTATCATGTTTAATTAACATCAACAAACCCCATCCCCAAAACAAATTATAAGAACAAATTTCAAACTGTGGGGCTCTTAATTATACACTCATACTCATATATACAAAAGATATTAGCCTCTGCATAAGTACTAAGTGTGACGCTAATAATAGAAATAATTAATTGCTTATATAACATGGTACCAAAAGGACAATGATGTGTCATCATAATGGTTGTTTTGGCTATAACAGTACTAAAGATAAAAAATTATTCAAGTGATTAATTAGGAAAGTAATTATAATTATAAAATACCCTCAATGATCCTTCGGTTATTTAACTTTTTCATTGCTGGTTAAAAAATAGTAGTCTTAAAAAAATCTGCATGAGATATTGTGATGAATTTTATTGACGTAACGTGAACCACAATTTATCATTCCTATCCTATCAATGCTAAAAAAATCAAAGCTTCGTTGTTGTTGGTGTGATAAATATACACACCTATAGAATTAATGGAACTTAGCATGAAATTGATATAGGAGTCAAAAATTCCTGGTGCAAATTAATGTTGATTTTGTTCAAATTTAATTCAGCTGGAAAGAAGTGTACGTAGTTGGTGGTGTTAGCGGCCAGCAGAAATGTTATTTAATATATCAAAAAATTGTTTTATAATTGATATTAATTTTCATCGTCCTTTATTAATTCAACTCAAAGAATATTGATCGGATCAAATAAGACTCGACTCAACCCAACTCACGAAGTATGAAAAAAAGTAAAAGGATGAGAGAATGGGGAGCACTTACTTGTTTAAGGGTTTTAGGGTTTCGATGAATCAATAATAATATTACTGCACTTTTCTTTTCTCACTCCTTCTTTTTTCTTTTTGTTCCTACGGATACTGTTTCTGTCGTTTTCTATATTCCACATACCTACAGTTGCAAAATCCTCTTTAATATATTGGTAATGGATTTTTGTATGTGAATATTAGGAAAGGCACAGAGATGCTATTATTTGTTTGTGGGGTTGTAAAATTTTGGAGTGATTAGAAAAAATATTACTACTAACATGATTTGATCTTCACATTTGATTCAATGACATTTGTTACATGTTTACAGGTAACTAGCATGTCATTTCATTTCAGCAGTATAACCTAGTGGATTGTTGAGGTTTACAGCGCATGTCATTTCACCAATGCTACTATCTTGTGTAGTGAATTGTTAAATCATTTCAACACCATTTTTTACTTTATGCTTTTTTTATTTTATTTTGAGCTTTAAGTTGCTTCGTACAAGGAGTTTCAGAGTGTTGGAAATGTGAATAATGGATTAAATATGCAGGGTTTAAAAGCCGTTAACATCATATATTTAAGTAAATGGGGTAAGAATTTTTATATTATATATTTAATATTTTATTTATTTTTAATTGATATGAAATTTAATCATTCACATTTAATTTTCAATGTTCTTTTAATTTTATAAGGTTGCATATATCATTTTTTAGTTTTTATGTTAACTTCACTTTCATTTTGATCATTTAATTTTTAAAAAAATTATTCCTTAACTATTTAAAACATATTATATTAATCATGGAAAAAATCATAATTTTATTGTTAAATTTGTCATTAATTAGAAAAAAATTAATATAATATTATTAATAATTTTTAAATTAAACATTAAAATGAACTTTAAAATTAACATATACGTGGTCAAACAGAACATTAAACCATTTTATAATATTTATTAATTAGACATTAAAAATTTATTTATATTTATAAAATAATAATTTCAAAAAAAATTGCTAATTAAGATGGGCTATTTATTTATTATAAATAGTCCATCTTAAAATATTATATAAAAAAATTGCAAAAATTCAAAATTTTTAACTTGAGGTTAATTAAACATAAATTTTTAAACCGTTAAAAATTCAAAATAAAAATAAGAAAATTTTAAATTAAAAATTAAATTTGAATTTTTAAAAATATTTTATAAGACTAAATATATCTAAAATAATAATAAAAATTATATATTAAATTAAAAATATAGATAATACATAAAATTATGTAATTTCATAGGGATGATAAAAAGTATTAAAGGTTTTAAATAGTTTATTCACTTTACATAATTACTAGTCCAATAATTTGTTTTTGACAGCAAAATTAGAATGACACATCCTGTCCGACACAGTCAACGCTTTTATAGTTCCCTATACTCCAAACCCAAATCCATATGTAACAAGAGCTTAGATCCAACGGCTGGGGATATCCCAACATCTACGACAATCGCATCGAGGATAAAATAAGATACGAAACAGCACAATATCCCACGTTCTATGCTACCAATACTTTTTCGTACCATCTTTATTTATCAATATTCAATAAATAACTACAACAACCTTGTATCAAAAATAAATATACATAATTACAACAATCATTTTTTAATAGAATATTACTCCATCCAATTCTCGTAGATAATAATTATATAACACAATTGAAAAAATAATTATTATTACGATATTAAAAAATAAAAAAATAATTTTTTTCTAAAACGATATTATTTTAAAACGGAGAAAATATATATATCTATAAGAAATAGATAATGAATTTGATTGGTTCATAAAAAAAATTAAATTGATTAAATTTAACGTTAAAAAGTTAAACTTCAGCTTTCATAATTGATTTTTTTAGGATAAAATTATATATTAATACATATATAATAATCAAGTGAGTCATTGAATATAAGAAATGTCTAATAAACTAATCGAGGATATAAATAAAAATATAAAAACAAAAACAAAAATCTCCTAAATAATCATTAAAATACAATACGCCAATGAAACCTCACAAATAAAGTCCAAGCAGCCAAAGATCTAACCCCGTAGAATTTAAGTTAGAGTTTATATTGTTAGAATCATCATCAATAAATAAGAATTTCTCAAGAGACCAACAAAATCATAAACCAATATCTACTTAAGAATTAAAAAAAAAACACTCGATCCACAATTAATTTAGGATGAATATAAATTTTTGAAGACAATCAGAGAGAAATTACTAAAGTTCACTCTTTATCTAACTATATATCATTTTCAAGGCAAAAAATATTTTTCTCCTTCACCTTTTTCACGAATTTTAAAACACATTTAAAGATGATATCATTACTGGCTCTTCAAATAGACCATACTATAATGTGGCAAATCATAAAAAAAACCACTCATAAACTTAATTCTTCCATCTAAATAGAGAAAATACTAAAAAAGAAGCTTATGATCTCTTAGAAGATCAACCTGCAAACTCAACCACTAGAAAATCTTATACCGCACAAACAAGGCTAGCTCACAACTGAAAAAAATATGGGAGACTGACTCAACCAAATTCCCACACAAATGGACAAAAAATCCCACTAGAATCAACAATTAGCCTCTGTTCTGGAGTGGGCCCAAACCTACCCATCCGTCGGGCAGAACCACACGTCTTTCACACATTCTCCACGTGCTCCTCCACGCGGGGGACACGTCATCAGGCAACTACCCACCTCCAAAAGAGCTGGCCAGCCCACCTTCCGGAGATCACGGGGCATTTGATCTAGGGCAAAGATCACGTGCTAGTCTTCACTACTCCACGTAAGCCCTAGCAGTTACTTAGATTGGGCCTGACAGCCCAGCCCAATGCAAGTAACTGTTGGCCCTGCGTTGGTGTCTCTCTATAAATACCATTTTCCATTCTCTACGCCATTTTTGTATTTGCTCTCACTTTGATCCTTTACTCACTTAAGCATCAGAGTGCCTTGCAAGTAACCCCTCTCCTTCTCCCTACATTCGGTGAACAGCTATCAGTCGACGACGCATGGCTAATCAGCAATCTCTTTTGATGAGGTACGATCAGTAGCGTAGTCTGTGGGAACGTGAAGCTTCCCCGTTCTTCCGAGCAGTAGAACCAAAGCTTTTATCAACTTCAACTTCCCAGATCATGACCATCCCACGCCACGACGATGTTGTTCATAATTTTGCCTTCTCCCCACTCACCAACGGCGAGGACCAGGTTGGGCCCTCCCATGTCCGTGAGGGACGAGCAGACTACCTCCCCTTCATCCGAGGACGCGGCACGCCACGTCGCCCCTCGAGCAAGGAGCCCGACTGTTTTTCATCCCGTCCCTACACCAGCATGGACGGACCCGACGATGACTGCCCTATTCGCAGCCATCAATCAGACTAATCTGATGTTGTTCCAGCAGAACGAGTGCATCGGGATACTGGAACAAGATACCTCATATCGCTCTCCCCCGTGGAGAACCCAACGTGAGGATTCCCGGAGCCCCTCTCCCTGTCAACGGGGGCGCCGACCATAATTGGAAAGGCCCCAACCGTGGCCTCCAAGAAGCGCGACAGGTTGCCTCCCCGGAAGGAGAGGCGTTCCCCGGCCCCACGAAAGAACAAACCTGAGGCCCTAAGTAAGAGGACGAGGGGTCATAATCAAGTCCCTCGGCACAATCCTCCGCCCTCACGCTCCCGTGTCTGCAGTGACGAGGACAACCACAAGACTCCCCTATCGCAGGAAATCATGGAGACCCCCATCCTCCACGGGATGGAGAAACCGTCCGTGTTCTCCACCTACGACGGCACGACGGACCCAGACGGCCATCTAGAAGATATCAAGCCATGCTCGATTATCGGAACGTCCAAGGATCCATCAAGTACAGGCTCTTCCCGACGATGTTGAGGAAGGAAGCCATGGCCTGGTATAAAATCCTGGAGCCCGAGTCCATCACGTCGTAGAGGGTCCTGAAGGATCTCTTCTCGCAACATTTCACAGAGATCAAAATTTTCACGGACTCCCAGTTGGTCGCCTCCCATGTCTGGGGTGAGTACCAGGCCAAAAACGATAATCTGGACGAATATTTAGCCCTTATAAGGGAGCGGATGAAGAGTTTTGACTCTGCCGAGGTGCAATACGTTCCCTGCGAACATAACACTTGGGCAGATGTCCTCTCGAAACTAGCGAGCACGAAGAAGAAAGGCGGGAACAAATCTGTCGTCCAAGAGGTCCTCGCTTGTTCCAGCACAGAATTGGTGAAAACAATGCTCGAGGTCAACGCCATTGGGGACAACAATTGCTGGATGACCCTAGTGCACACCTAACTTAACACAGGTCGCCTCCCCAGCGACGCGAAGGAGGCCAACACGGTCAAACTTCGAGCTTACTCCTATGTACTACTCGAGGGCAGCTTGTACCGAAGAAGCTTCTCAATCCCTCTCTTCAAATGCATTGATAAAGCCCAGGCCCCAAGCATCTTACAAGATATCCACGAGGGCATTAACGCTCAGCACTTGGGGGAAGGTCTCTGGCCCGGAAGGCCTTACGAGCTGGATACTACTGGCCGATGATGCAGCAGGATGCTAAGGAGCATGTGAAGAAGTGAGACATGTGCCAACAGCATGGGGGCATGCACCTCGCCCCTCTGAGCGAGCTTAAGACCCTCTCCTCCCTATGGCCATTCGCCTGGTGGGGGATGGACATCCTCGGTCCATTTACCACAGGCTCCTATCAGAACAAGTACCTGATAGTCGGTGTCAACTATTTTACCAAATGGATCAAAGCTGAAGCCCCTCACCAAGATCACGGGGCATAACATACTCCGCTTCTACAAGAGGAACATCATCGCCAGGTTCGGCGTCCCCCTGGCCATCGTGACCGACAACGGGAAGCATTTCAATGACAAAAACTTCCAAGACTTCGTGACCAAGCTCGAGACAAAGCATCACTTTACATCAGTCGAGCACCCACAAACGAACGGTCAGGCGGAGGCCGCAAACAGGGTTATCCTGCGAGGTCTTAAACGAAGGCTCGGCAACGCCAAGAAGAGATGGGTCGAGGAGCTCCACAATGTACTATGGGCTTACCGAACGACGCCCCACTCGACCACCGGAGAGACCCCTTTCCGACTCACCTACGGGACCGAGGCAGTAATCCTGGTAGAAATAAGGGCGTCGTCCAGAAGAACCGAATTTCCCCTTGAGGAGGAGGCCAACGACGAGGCCCTCCGAGAGGAGCTCGACTTGATCGAAGAGATCCGTTCAGGGGAAGCTCTCTACGAAGCCACACTGAAGCAGAAAATCGATATTCGCTATGACAGCAAAGTAATAAGACGGGAGTTCCAGGTCAGTGACCTGGTATTGCAAAGAAACTAGAAAGACTCGCGCGAGGACAAGCTCACCGTGAATTGGGAGGGCTCCTGTCATGTACGAGACAAGACGGAACACGGGGCCTACTACCTCGAAAACCTACACGTGGATAAAATTGCTCGACCGTAGAACGCTGAGAAGCACAAAAGATACTACAGTTAAACACTTCCTGCGACGACCAACTTCGCGACCACGGAATCGTGACCTGGTACAAATGCGTCTCCCAAAACTCAATGATAACAAGCGCCTGTCCTTTTTGTATGTGCGGGCAGAGCACTCTGCTCAACGGGGGCCCCTCAATCGAGAGCCACCGCCGTCGTACCGAGATGAAAGAAGACCTAGCTCATAATGGGACATTCACCTACAGAGAGAGGGCCTCGACCGCGGCCCCTTTTTCGTAATCGACCAGGTAACAACCCCGGTCACCCGGCCAGTTCTCTACACTACCGGGCACAACAAATAATGTCGAGCTACTACTCCCACCATACAAACATACAAAAGTTCATACATAAACAGACACACACTTAGCAAAAACAGATGAAACATCATTACATATAATCAATATCATCATATAATCAAGGGCACTAGCCCAACTGTTCGAAAATCACAATAAAAGGGTACGCAGGCCCGATAAAACATCTTAACAAAAAATAGGCACGCAGGCCAGGAAAAACAATATGAGCACGCAGGCCCGGGAACACATAAATGAAGCCTATGCCTCTTGTTGGTCTCGCTCGTCCTCTTCAGCGGGCGGGCTGTCATCATCCTCCTCGGTGCCTATCGCAACCACTCGTCCATCAACGACCTGGTGGTAGGGCCCCATCCCATTGGTGATTAGAGTAACATCGGGATTCACTACCCTGAGTTGCTCTACAGCACTAGAATAGCCGACCTCGACGGCCCCCAAGCAGTCTTGCTCGAGCTCATGGATCTTTCCCAACAACATAGCTCGGGAAAGCATGAGTCTTTCCTCGTCGGTATCGTCCTCGGTGGGATGAAGGGAAGTCTCCAGCTCGTCGACTCGCGCCTGCAACCTCGACCTTTCCTCCTTGGCAGCTTTCAGTCGCTCATCAGCCTTGTTACTATTCTTGTATTGCGCGGCGCTCTCCTCCCTACTCAGATCCAGCTCAGCAGCCACCTTGGTCATCCTCGAATCGGCAGCAGCAAAATCCCTCCATAATCTGGCTAGATCGACCGAAGAGTAGCCATCATCACTCAAAACCAAAGCAGCCGAGAAAACCCGCATCATAGCGGCTAAGTCCTCAGTGAGCCTTTGCCTTTTGACGTCCCGACTGGCCCCGAGGATCGCCTTTGCCTCTAAGGCCAACACCATAGGTGACCTATAGCCCCGTGGACGAAGCTTGGATGCTGATGACAAGGGGGGATAATGAACCCCTCCTCGATACCACCCTATGTGAGGTCGACGACAGTTTCAGGACCGTGGACCCTCACCCTCTTCGGAGTCCCTTGGGACATAGGGGAATGACTCCCCTGGGGAGAAGACGAGGAGCCTCTTCCACCCTGGTTGGTAAGAGGTTGTTGCATCATCTGGGTGGCCCTCCCTTTTTCGCTCTTTGTTGCGCCCCTGGAGGCCGTCAATTTCTTCACGCGCTCTTGCATAGTCGACATGCTTCCTGCAAAACAAAAGAAAGGATTAGCAAACACGAGGATAACATAGGACAGAAGAGACGGGAAAAATACAACCCGCTACCTAGAAAACGCAGAGCCTCATCGTCCAATGAACACTCGAGCAGAGCCTTCGTATTTATGAGCCTCGACTGCTGGAGGATGTTCTCTTAGCCATCCAGGATAAAGTTTCCGTCGGGCGTCACGAGCTTGGCCGGGGTAAAACTGGCCATGAAGGACACCAGCCTCTGATAACCCACTTGGTCCTCCTCGTCCAACGTCCATGCCCAAACGATATAACAATATGTGCCCCTCTTGAAGTGTTCCTCCGACCAATCCAGGGGTACCTTCGGCACCATGACTTTCTCCCTCTTCCTGTTCACCTCCCGGGCTTCACGTTGGAACAACGAGGTGCACGCCTCGTGAGAAATAGGCTGAACTACAAAAAAGCGTTCTTTGAAGTCCCAAATAGAGTCCATGTACGTCCTGAAAAGCCTCCTCGGCTGCTTCAACGACACACATCCTTGTCGGGCATCAACCGTTTCCCTTTGCAGGTGGAAAAGACGAAAGAACAGGGTGAGGGTAGCCCCGATCTTCAGATACCGACAAACGAGCTCATATGCCCGAATGAAGGATATAGCATTGGGGTGCAGCTGGGAAGGTGTCAGCTTCAGCCAGTCGAAGACACCTAATTGGAAATCATTGAAGGGCAGCCGAAGACTTGCTTCGCGGAAGCAAAACTCGTACATGGGAAACCACATCTTCCCGTAGCTCGAGCATATACGGTGATGGGCCCGTGGCTAGAATGCTTGCCAGCTCACAGAAGAGCCCTCACATTGGTCCTTAATAGTGGCAAAAGCGTCAGAGTCGTCCTCGACGAAACAAGATGGTGTGCTTAGAGGTTCCTCCTCAACTCAGTCCTCGACAGTCTGGTCCTGCCCCTCGGCGAGCGAGGCCACTGGAGATTCTAGCTCCACGTCAACTTCCATAACTCCTGCTACCCACGCGGGCATGATCACCTGAAAAGCAGAAGAAAACAGTGAAATCGATGTTTCAAGATCAAATTCACCCTTCCACCACAAATCAAGTGAAAGGGCGGTAAGGATGATGACTACGACTTTAGACTCCTCCTCGGCGTCAACCTCCTTGTGCGCCAATAGCATACGTCCCCGGGATATTCATCCAACGACAACGCGCGTCCTTGCGACATGCATCTATACCTAGCGTCCCTCCCCGAGACGTTCATCTAACCCTATACTATGTCCCTGGGATGTTCATCCATACCCTGTCGTCCATCCCCGGGACATTCGTCCTAACACCTCAAGTGACCTCGGGGGCTTCATCCCAGGTCAAGGGAATCTCGCCGGAAAACCCACATCCTCCTCGAGACATTCATCATGTCCACCACAAAGGATGTCAGAAATAAGAAAAATGCTAGAGAAGAAGCATAAGACTTACTTGATACAGTATGCTAGGCGGAAAGACGACAGAATTCATGACAGACGATACAGTGGTTGTGTTTCGTGACGGTGCGTGCATGAAAGATCCAGAGGTGACGTACAATAGTGAGTGAGAGCGAAAAGTGATAAAAGGGCAGGCACCTGCCTATTTATAAACACGACATGAGACTCGAAGATCCCCAAGGCACTCGAATCCCCTAGGGTAGCCACCCTAAGTGGAGCAATGGATGGAAGACACGTGGCCACCATAAACGATCACGTCCCTCCGTTCCCCCTCGAGCACGGGGAAACGGGCGCCCAAAAATCTTCCGCCTCCTCAACCTGATAGTCCGACGAGCTCAAAGCCTCGTCCCCTTTTGTCCTTGACATGATAGTCTGACGAGCTCAAAGCCTCGTCCCCTTATGTCCCCGACATGACAGTCTGACGAGCTCAATCCTCGTCTCTTTTACGTTCTTGACACGGTTGCTATCAAGTCATCACTCCTCTGCATCGGAGCTACGACTTAGGGGGCTTCTATTCTGGAGTAAGCCCAGACCTGCCTATCCGTCGGGCAGGCCCAGCCCAACATTATGTGGGGAAGGTCCAACAAGGCCCAAATTCCCCATGTCGGGCACAAATCTAGATACGACGAGCAGACACCTCCCTTGTTAGGCAGAACCACATGTCTTCCACACGTTCTCCACGTGCTCCCCCATGCATGGACACGTCATCAGACAACTATGTTAGAACACAGATTGGTTCTTAATAATTACTCTTTGTTTTGATGATAACTGTTAGGAAATTTATATTTAAGAATTATATACTCTAAAATTTGTTTGAGAGTTTTACTGCAGATTAAAATTATATTGACTCTCTAGAAGCAAATCTGTCATTAAATACAAGAAGTTATCCTGACTCTGAAGCGCCAGATGCACCTCACAGAAGAATCTGCTTGCTCCTTACAGAAGATCCTGAGCGTAGTCTCCAGAAGGATCTGAAGAAAGAAGCTCCAGAACATTCTGAGTCAGAAGCATCTGAAGATAATCAGAAGCATCTGAAGATAATCAGAAGCATCTGAAGCTGAAGCATCAGAAGTATAGAAGAATATTGATTGAAGAGTTTCTCAAAGCACTTAGTCTACAGAAGTTTCTGAAAGTACTTATGCTGCCAAGTACTGAAGGTCTGTGTCAAGATGCTCTGATGATCAACACGCTAGAAGCACACACGCTGCAGAAGACTCTGATACAACATAGTTCTGAATCTCATCAGAAGACTCTGATCCATTCAAACTCTGAAGAACTTGTTGAAACTGAAGAAGTGTTTTCAAGAATGTATCCGTTGGAACCATTCAACGTCTCTTTCCTTATTTGTGCTAGACACACTTACACAGACAAAAAGGATTTATCTGTGCCATCTATTTCAAGAAAAGGTCAGTGCATGTGAAGACAAAAAGGCTCAGACCTTTTGGACTCTCTTTTCAACGTGCATGAATCAGCTGCCTATAAAAGGAGTTTCTCACTTTATTCTTCAGTGCTACACACTTGCTGAAAAGAAATCACATATTCTAATAAGCTCTCATTCTTATTCTTCATAGAATCTCATTGTACTTAACTTAAGAGAAAAATCATTGTTGTGATTATAGCTTTATAGAAGCATTAAAAACTCTTGTATTAAATTTACATTGTTTGTAAAGGATATTCCTTAAGAGGATTCAGTGTGAATCAGTAGCTCTTGAGAAGACTAAGAACTGTAGTTCTTAGGTGATACTATTGTAATCAGTTTGATTTAATAGTGGATCAAGTCCTTGTTGAGAAAGGCAAATCACTCTGGAAGGGTGGACTGGAGTAGTTGTTTAACGAACCAGGATAAAAATATTTGTGTGATTATTTTTTAAGTATTAATTTTCCATACTTATTCAACCCCCCCTTCTAAGTATTATCTCACCTTCAGTTGGCATCAGAGCTCTGGTTCTGAGTGTGCTATCACTTAACAGTGTCAGTAAAGATCCAGAGGAGATATACTTTGATCATTATATTTATTTGTTATCATGGCTGATAATTCAATGTCAAATATTAACAATAAATATGAAGAGAGGGATAAGATCAGTACCAAACCTCCAATGTTTGATGGAGAAAAATTTGACTATTGGAAAGATAGAATAGAAAGTTTTTTTCTTGGGTATGATGTTGATCTTTGGGATTTGGTCATTGATGGATATGAACATCCTACTGGTGAGGATGGCAAAAAGATTGATAGAAAATCAATGACTGAAGTGCAGAAAAGAGACTTCAAGAATCACCACAAAGCCAGAACTATATTGCTTAATGCAATCTCTCATACTGAGTATGAGAAGATTACTAACAGAGATACTGCTCATGACATGTTTGAATCACTCAAAATGACTCATGAAGGAAACTCTCAGGTTAAAGAGACAAAGGCTCTGGCGCTCATACAGAAGTATGAGGCATTTAAAATGGAAGATTCTGAAAATGTAGAAACTATGTTTTCTAGATTTCAGATTCTTACAGCTGGTCTGAAAGTTCTGGACAAGGGCTACTCAACGTCAGATCATGTCAAGAAAATCATCAGAAGTCTTCCCACCAGATGGAGACCAATGGTGACTGCATTGAAGATGGCAAAAGATCTGAACAAGATCTCCTTAGAAGAACTTATCAGTTCTTTGAGAAGCCATGAAATTGAGCTGGAGGAAGATGAACCCCAGAAGAAAGATAAAGGTAAATCCATAGCTTTAAAATCTAACAAAACTGCTAAAGCTTTGCAGGTCATTCAAGAAAGCTTTGAAGAATCTTCTTCTGAAGAAGAAGATGAGTTGTCCATGCTGTCCAGAAGGATTAACAAACTCTGGAAGCACAAGGGAAAGAAGTTTAACAACTTCAGAAGATCTGACAACAGAAAGGAATCTTCTAGTCACAGAAGACCTCCCAAGAAAGAAGTGGTGTGCTATGAGTGCAAAGAACCTGGGCACTACAAGAATGACTGCCCTAAACTTCTGAAAGAAAAACCTAAGAAGAAGTTCAACAAGAAGAAGAAGGTTCTGATGGCAACATGGGATGACTCAGATGAGTGTGAGTCATCTTCTGAATCAGAAGAAGAATGTGCAAACGTTGCACTGATGGCCAGGACAGAGGATCAAGAGGAAGGTACCTCTGGATATGAATCAGAATCTGAATCTGATGATGATGCAGAAGAGGTAATGGCTAAACTTACCAAAGAAGAACTCATTAAAGTTTTAACAGAAGTTCTTAAAAGTTACAACAACATCAAACTCAAATACAAGAAGCTGAAAAGCAATCTTGAATCTGAGATTGATCTTCTGAAAACAGAACTTGTTGAGCAGAAAGAAATAAATTTAAAAATCAAAAATGACTTTGATAGAACTCAACAAGAATCTGATTCTGAAACTAAGTCTTGTGAAAATATTTTAGAAAAATATGACTCTAGTTTTCAGAGGTTTCTCACTAAGAGCATAGACAGAAGCAAGATGGCTTCCATGATCTATGGTGTTAGTGGAAACAACAGAAGAGGCATTGGATATGAGTCTTCATCTGGAAGCAATCCAAAACCTGTTGACAAACTTTTCATCAGGAAGACACCTCTGTATTCTCAATTCAAATTTGGTCATCTGAATGACATTAAACACACAAGCTCTGAGAAGAGTACTTATGTGTTTAAACCAAAGGCAAGTCAGAATAAACATTATGTTGCAAAACAGAAGTTTAGACAAACCTGCAAACCAACTAACCCCAAAGGACCCAAGAAGATCTGGGTACCTAAAGACAAAATAATTCCTGTTGCAGATGTTCTTAGCAGCAAAGTCAGGACACCAATCATGGTACCTGGACTCTGGATGCTCACGACACATGACAGGAGAAAGGTCTATGTTCCAAAGCCTGGAACTTAGATCTGGAGGGGACGTGAAGTTTGGAGGGAACCAGAAGGGCAAGATCATTGGATCTGGCACTATTGGAAATGGTAAGCTTCCCTCTATTACTAATGTTCTGTTAGTTGAAGGATTGAAACATAATCTATTGTCCATAAGTCAATTAAGTGACAATGGTTATGATATAATCTTTAATCAAAAATGTTGCAAAGCTGTATGTCAAAAGGATGGCTCTATCCTATTCAGTGGAAAGAGGAAACACAACATTTATAAAATTAACCTTTCAGAACTTAAAGTTCAAAATGTAAAATGCCTCTTATCTGTGAATGATGAGCAATGGGTCTGGCATAGAAGATTGGGGCATATTAATATGAGACGTATATCTCAGATTAATAAACTCAATCTGGTCAGAGGACTTCCTAAATTGAAGTTCAACTCAGATGCTCTGTGTGAAGCATGTCAAAGAGGTAAATTTTCAAAATCTCATTTTAAATCAAAAAATGTTGTGTCTACCTCCAGACCATTGGAATTACTTCACATTGATCTGTTTGGACCAGTGAAAACTGCATCCATCAGAGGCAAGAAGTATGGGTTAGTCATTGTAGATGACTACAGCAGATGGACATGGGTAAAGTTTCTAAAACACAAGGATGAGTCTCATTCTGTGTTCTTTGACTTCTGCAATCAAGTCCAGACTGAAAAGGATTCCAAAATTATTAAAGTCAGAAGTGATCATGGTGGAGAATTTGAAAATAAACATTTTGAAAAATATTTTTCTGAAAAAGGCATTGCACATGATTTCTCCTGCCCTAGAACTCCACAACAAAATGGAGTTGTAGAAAGGAAAAATAGAACATTGCAAGAGATGGCCAGAACCATGATCAATGAGACAAATCTGGCAAAACATTTTTGGGCAGAAGCAATTAACACAGCTTGTTATATTCAGAACAGAGTGTCTGTAAGACCTCTTCTGGAAAAGACTCCCTATGAATTGTGGAGAAACAGAAAGCCTAACATTTCTTATTTTCATCCCTTTGGATGTATTTGTTATATGCTTAATACTAAAGATAATCTGAACAAGTTTGATTCCAAAGCACAGAAGTGTTTCATGCTTGGTTATTCTGAACGCTCTAAAGGCTACAGAGTATTCAATACTGAAACACAGATTGTTGAAGAATCTATTCATGTTAGATTTGATAATAAGCTTGGCTCTGAAAAGCCAAAGCAGTTTGAAAGTTCTGCAGATAGAGAAGTGATTCTCACAAACTCTGAAGGATCAGAGACAGAAAAGGCAAAAATCAAAGAATCTGAAGCAACCCCAGATGCTACACCTTTGACTTCCCAACTAAACAACTTGCATATTTCTGATAGACCAACTGTCAGAGGATCTTCTTCCAGAATCAAATCTTCTCATCCAGAAGATGTGATAATTGGAAAGAAAGATGATCCAATAAGGACAAGATCATTTCTCAGAACTTCTGAATCTTCTTTATTTAGCTTAGTGTCAATAATAGAACCAACATCTGTAGATGAGGCTCTGGAAGATAATGAATGGATTATAGCTATGCAAGAAGAGCTGAATCAATTCACCAGAAATGAAGTGTGGGATCTGGTTCCTAGACCTAAAGGATTCAATATTATTGGAACAAAATGGGTCTTCAAAAATAAGCTGAATGAAAAGGGAGAAGTAGAAAGGAATAAGGCAAGGCTGGTTGCTCAAGGATACAGTCAGCAAGAAGGTATTGATTACACTGAGACATATGCTCCAGTGGCAAGGTTAGAATCTATACGTCTTCTTATTTCTTTTGCTGCACAGAATAACATCACTCTGTATCAGATGGATGTTAAAAGTGCTTTTCTTAATGGAATTATAGAAGAAGAAGTATATGTCCACCAACCTCCTGGTTTTGAAAGTGAAAACTTTCCAGATCATGTTTTCAAATTAAAGAAATCTCTTTATGGATTAAAACAAGCTCCCAGAGCTAGGTATGAAAGGTTGAGCAACTTCCTTCTGAAGAAAAAATTTATCAGAGGAAAAGTGGATACAACTTTATTCTGTAAAACTGTTAAGAAAGATCTGTTGATTTGTCAAATTTATGTAGATGACATTATTTTTGGATCAACAAATATTACGCTTGGAAAGGAGTTTGCTAAATGTATGCAGGAAGAATTTGAAATGAGCATGATGGGAGAATTGAGATTCTTCTTGGGAATCCAAGTCAATCAGACTCCAGAATGCACCTACATACATCAAACCAAGTATGTTAAAGAGCTTCTGAAGAAGTTTAACATGGTTGATAGCAAAATGGCAAAGACTCCAATGCATCCTACAAGCACTCTAGGTAAGGAAGAGGTAAGTAAGAAGGTAGATCAAAAACTCTACAGAGGTATGATAGGATCTCTTCTATACTTGACTGCTTCTAGACCAGATATTCTGTTCAGTGTCTGCTTATGTGCTAGATTCCAATCAGATCCTAGAGAATCACACTTAACAGCTGTTAAGAGGATTCTAAGGTATCTGAAAGGTACTGCTAACATGGGTTTGTGTTACAGAAGATCTGATGAATTTTCATTAGTTGGATTCTGTGATGCTGACTATGCTGGAGACAGAGTTGAACGTAAAAGCACTTCTGGAAGCTGTCAGTTTCTTGGAAGTCATCTGATCTCATGGTACAGCAAGAAGCAACCTACCATAGCACTATCAACTACAGAGGCAGAATACATTGCTGCTGCTGGATGTTGTACTCAGATGCTCTGGATGAAGAGTCAATTAGAAGATTATCAAATCTATGAGAGTAATCTTTCTATCTTTTGTGATAATACTTCTGCTATATGTTTGTCAAAAAATCCAATCTTGCATTCTAAGGCAAAACATATAGAAATTAAACATCATTTCATTAGAGACTATGTTCAGAAGGGAATCATAAATTTAGCCTTTGTTGATACAGATCATCAATGGGCAGATATTTTTACAAAACCCCTTGCTGAAGATAGATTTAAGTTCATTCTGAAAAATATTTGTATGGATTTTTGTCCAGAGTAATATTTATCAGAAGCAACCTCTCAGATGCAAAATGTTTAATGATCTGAAGTATTTCTTCTGTTCATTTATTCTATTCTGATTATTATTTCTGATGTGAAAATCTGAACTGACCATCTTTAGAAGATCTGAACATGGCTAACGTTTCATTTCTTGAGAGAATTCAGAACAGCATGCAAGCAAACACGTGTCCCACAAAATCTGAAGAGGTGGCGTGTGGACAACTGAAAAGACATTTGAGGTGAAATTTGAATAGTAAAATTCTTGGTTTTCCCCCCAAATCTGTCAGAAGCATTTATTATTTGAAATGATTTTATTCTTTTCATTTAATGCTGCTCAAACGTGCTTTATTTCTGTCTCTTGGTGTGCCTATGTGTTTAGTATAAATACTTGAAGTGTATTCACTTTCACACTTTTCACTCTCAGAATTTATATGCATTTTCATCTCTTGTTCTCTCTTCACAAAAACTCAAAACCTAAGTGTTCTAAAAAGCATTCTTCAATGGCGTCTTCTTCATCAACAACTGCACAGTTTCAATCAACAATGGCTGCTGTGACTTCAGATAATCTAGGTGCTAATCCATACATTCCTCTACAAAGAACTCTTCTCACACCTGTTGAAAAGTTAGAAGTGTTGTGTGAATCCATGGTTGAATTTGATTCTTTGGCTGAAAATGGGTTTGATTTTCGCTCCATTGTTAGAGCTCAAGGTTGGGTGAAATACTTTGATAGACTGTTTGGACCAGTTTACCCTCTGCTTGTTAAGGAATTCTGGATTCATGCATCTGTGTATCCAAAGTTTATTCTATCATCTGTACTGGGAAAGGAGATCATCATCACAGAGGATCTGATTAGAAGACTGATTGGTTATGAAGAAACAGATGGTGTTTCACATCTGCCAGCTGGGCGTGTTGATATGGATGAAGTTTATGAGGAGGTTATGACTTCTGGACAAGCCTCTAACAGATTCAAAGATCTGAAGTCTGATTACAAGATCTGGGCCAAGATCTTCATGGGATGCATACATCACAGAAAGTCAACAAATTCCCCAGATTATGTCAACAATGAACAGATCTATTTTATGTACTGCCTTAGTCAGAGTAATAAGGTAGATCTTCCTTACTTATTGTTCATGCATCTGTGGAATCACATCAACGCATCCAGAGAATCTGTAAAAGAAAAGAACCAGAAGATCAGGAATTGGATACCTTTTGGAAGGATGCTCTCAGATCTTCTCACTGAAAATGGCTTAGTGAGTGCTCTGTATGATGCTGGTGTTACAGAAGAACTAGAGTTCATTATGGGAAAGCCTCTGAACGCTAAGAGCCTTCTGAGACTCAAGATTATAGATGAACTTACTACTGCTCCAAAGAAGTTAAACATGTCTGATCTGAATAAAAGGATTCCAGTATCAGATTTTCCTCTATTCTTTGCTGAAGAACCTAGACATATTGTTCTGATGTATATAGAGGAATGTAAAAGGGAAGGAGTGCCTGTACCAGCAAATGTGTTTCAACTTGTCAAGCAACCCCTGCCAGATGCAGGAGAAGAAGAAGAAGAAGCAGAAGTTCCACTTCAGAGGAAAAGACCTCAACCTGCAGCAGAATCTGAACCTGTCCAGAATAAGGTTAAGATTGCTGAGAAACCAAAGGATCTTCTGAAGAGAAAGGACTCTGGAGAAGCTGCCTCTGCATCTGCTAAGAGGATTAAACTCAAAGGTACTAAAGCTTCTGTTTCTTCAAAAAATGTTGTTATTAATGATTCATCTATTAAGTCTGTACCCAAACCCCCTGTCACTCAAACAACATCTGTTGCTGCCCCCAGTTCTGTCTCACCTCAGAAACAACCCACTGCTTCTTTATCAAAACCACCTCAACCTAAATTACACATCAAACACTTCACTCCACGTCCATCACCAGCTGTTCCACAACCATCAGAACCACAACCTAAAGAAAAACAACCAACAGAATCACAACAAACAGAACCACAACCATCAGAACTACCACAAAATTCTGATAAACAAAACTCTGCTCAACCACAAACAGAAAATCAACCAAAATCTTCTGATCATCCAGAAAAACAAACCACAGAAGATCAACCAGAAAAAGATTCTGTCATTCCACCATCACCTATTCCATCTTCTGAACCTGTAGCAACTGTTACTTCTGAACCCTCTAAAGTAACTTCTGCTCCTGTTTCATCTGAACCACCTACTCAACAATCTGATACCCCTTCAGAACCATCTCATATCCCTGAGACAGAAGTTCTTGATATCACTCCATTAAAAACAGTGTTTCAAGTTTCTTCTACCTCTTGTACACCTGAAACATCCTCAAATTCATCTGAATCAGAAATTCACCCTGATTTTCTGATTAATCCATCTGACAAATACCCTGTTCATGACCCTGAACCTGAATCAACTTTATCTACCAAAACTACCATTCCAGAACCTATGCCTCCACCTGCACCTTCATCTGAGATGCTTGTTCCTACCTCTAATCCATCATCATCTGGAATCTCTTGTGCTCAAGTGTCTTCTCTGTATCATAACTTGTCTTATGGTTTCAAACTGAAAGATTTTTATGATAGAGTTGAGCCTTCTGAACCCTTGACACCTCTGAAACCTAAACTCAAACCAACCCTTCCATCTGTAATCCTTTCATATATTCAATCTATGGAAAATGAAGGATCCTTAGCCCCCATATCTGCTACATCTGGTAAAGCTGCTGTTTCAGCTCTGCATTTTGCATCTGATAACACAGTTGCATCTGATAAACCATCAAACTCTGCTTTCGTACCATACTCCAATGCATTCTTTGATGATGTTTACCCACGCACAAGACCTCAACCAAATCTGCTTAATGCTTTAAACAGATCCCTTCCTCAGAAACCAGAAATTCCATTCTTTCCATATGTTCCCCCTCCTCTGATTTCCATTCCAAAATCATTGATACCACCAACTCCAAAACCCAAACAGATGACTCTGGAAACCTTGCTTAAACCTCCACCCAGACTTAATATTGAACATTTATTTCAAACGTTTTTGCAAGAAATACAGATGTCTTTAGGTACTGTTCAGAAAAGATGTTCTGAAACTATGGATGCAAATGAGACTGAAATCATCTGGAAAGGATTTCTGAATAGATTCAACACTGTAGCTTCTAATCTGAAGAACATCTGTTCTGATGATGCAAAGCTCAGAGCTGAAAGAAATCAATTCTGGATTGTCAACAAGACTGAACCTCTGCTGTGTTTGGATGCTCCTCCACCTCTTCCTCCACCAGAACCAACTGCCAATGAATTGACTATGACTCTGGTAGAACCCTCTTCAGGATCTCTAGAACATATGGCAATTGACTCTGTTCAGGATACAGAACCTCCAGCATCTGAGATAAAGACAGAAAATCCAGATTTGGGAAACAAGATTGCTGCTCTGGAAGCTGGTCAATCTGAAATCAGATCTTGGATGGCGAAGCAAGACAAGAAATCTGAGGACATGTCAGAATGGATGTCCAAACAAGATGAGAAGAATGAGACAATCACTAAGTTCATGTCAAAGCAAGAGCAATCACAATCTGAGATCACAGACCTATTGAAGATGCTTTTGTCAAAACACACTTAGATTTTTTTCTCATGTTTGTGCATCTGACTGTTTTTGTTATATCTTCTGATGTACTTTTGCTCTGTTATGATTAATTGAATCAGACTGTTATTCTCCATTGAATTATCTGCTATTATCCCTTTTATTTATTTTTATTAAAGTTTTTTACTTTTTGCTTATGACAAAAAAGGGGGAGAAAATAAAGATCTGAACTATTTAATATAATTTCACTAGAATGAATCTTCAGACATATCTACTCTTTCTAATATCTAAATTGACTATTTCAGAACTTTTGATAAGAATACTCTATAAAAGAATCTCTGAGTTTCTCAGATCATTTATATTTTATCAAACTCTGAATCTTATATCTGCAAGATAGTCTGACCCTTGATTATTACAAAGACAAACAAGATCTGACTCTGAAAATTACTCAAGATAAAAAGGGAAGTTTCTATTCCTTTTTCATATTCAACTCAGGGGGAGATTCATCATCTCAGGGGGAGTTATAATTCTTTATGTTCAATTAAATAAAATTTCTGATACTTTTTGTCATCATCAAAAAGGGGGAGATTGTTAGAACACAGACTGGTTCTTAATAATTACTCTTTGTTTTGATGATAATTGTTAGGAAATTTATATTTAAGAATTATATACTCTAAAATTTGTTTGAGAGTTTTACTGCAGATTAAAATCATATTGACTCTCTAGAAGAAAATCTGTCATTAAATACAAGAAGTTATCCTGACTCTGAAGCGCCAGATGCACCTCACAGAAGAATCTGCTTGCTCCTTACAGAAGATCCTGAGTGTAGTCTCCAGAAGGATCTGAAGAAAGAAGCTCCAGAACATTCTGAGTCAGAAGCATCTGAAGATAATCAGAAGCATCTGAAGCTGAAGCATCAGAAGTATAGAAGAATATTGATTGAAGAGTTTCTCAAAGCACTTAGTCTACAGAAGTTTCTGAAAGTACTTATGCTGCCAAGTACTGAAGGTCTGTGTCAAGATGCTCTGATGATCAACACGCTAGAAGTACACACGCTGCAGAAGACTCTGATACATCATAGTTCTGAATCTCATCAGAAGACTCTGATCCATTCAAACTCTGAAGAACTTGCTGAAACTGAAGAAGTGTTTTCAAGAATGTATCCGTTGGAACCATTCAACGTCTCTTTCCTTATTTGTGCTAGACATACTTACACAGACAAAAAGGATTTATCTGTGCCATCTATTTCAAGGAAAGGTCAGTGCATGTGAAGACAAAAAGGCTCAGACCTTTTGGACTCTCTTTTCAACGTGCATGAATCAGCTGCCTATAAAAGGAGTTTCTCACTTCATTCTTCAGTGCTACACACTTGCTGAAAAGAAATCACATATTCTAATAAGCTCTCATTCTTATTCTTCATAGAATCTCATTGTACTTAACTTAAGAGAAAAATCACTGTTGTGATTATAGCTTTATAGAAGCATTAAAAACTCTTGTATTAAATTTACATTGTTTGTAAAGGATATTCCTTAAGAGGATTCAGTGTGAATCAGTAGCTCTTAAGAAGACTAAGAACTGTAGTTCTTAGGTGATACTATTGTAATCAGTTTGATTTAATAGTGGATTAAGTCCTTGTTGAGAAAGGCAAATCACTCTGGAAGGGTGGACTGGAGTAGTTGTTTAACGAACCAGGATAAAAATATTTGTGTGATTATTTTTTAAGTATTAATTTTCCATACTTATTCAACCCCCCCCCCCCCCCCCTTCTAAGTATTATCTCACCTTCAGTTGGCATCAGAGCTCCGGTTCTGAGTGTGCTATCACTTAACAATGTCAGTAAAGATCCAGAGGAGATATACTTTGATCATTATATTTATTTGTTATCATGGCTGATAATTCAATGTCAAATATTAACAATAAATATGAAGAGAGGGATAGGATCAGTACCAAACCTCCAATGTTTGATGGAGAAAAATTTGACTATTGGAAAGATAGAATAGAAAGTTTTTTTCTTGGGTATGATGCTGATCTTTGGGATTTGGTCATTGATGGATATGAACATCCTACTGGGGAGGTTGTCTTGTAAAAGTTATCAATAGAAGACCAACACCTTAAAAGGAACCCAACTAACCCAAATAAGAAAAAAAGTCAAGTTTTCAACTATATGAGATGGCAAAGAACAGATAGAACAAACCAATTAAACATGTTAAGTAGAGGCAACAACAATAATACTTTCTCTTGAATGCTTTCAAATTCACTTATCTTTATCCTAGAAAAGAGCGTCGCCACATAGCATAGAGAAAAGACTATCAAATAGAGGGAACTCTTAAAAAAATAAGGATTTCTTCCACCTAAGATCCCAAACCAGATCCCTATTTTCCACCAGAATGATCTATCCCACTAACCCATCAGACTGAATAGAATGAGAAAACAAACCATGGAACTTATCCTTTAGGAGAATGGATCCTTACCAAATTTCCTTCTAAAAAGAAGTCTAGATGCCTCACCCAACTATCTTAAGGATACCATGAACAAACCATAAGATGGTTCAACCTCTTTTGATCCAAGAAAGGACACATATTTCTACCAGGTAGAAGTAGATCGAAAACATGATATCCCCCCCCCATCTCAAAAAGAGAGAAAATAATTGAAGCCTCATACAAAATTACAAGAATATCACACCAAAGATTCGAATCACATGTGAGCAACATCCATCTCCATTTTGCTAAAAGGGCTAGATTAACATGTCAAAAGTTTTTAACTTCTACCCCTATTACTCTTAGGCTTACAAACATTATCACACTGAATCCATGATATCTTAGATTCTCCTTTCACCCTCTCCAAAAAAACCTTCTTTGTAACCTAACAAACTTATTTTAAACCTTTACGAACATGTTTAAAAAAGACAAGAAGAAAATGGGAATACCATTTTTACAAAATTAAGAAAAACCACTCTACCACCCAAACTAACATATTTATGCTTCCAAGAATGGAGCCTCATGGTCATCAAATTGACTAAAGATCCCCAAGTAGATTCAGGTCTAGGATTAGCCCCCCACTAGCAAATCAAAGACTTAAAGGAATGGTTTCAATATCACAGTGAAGGAATTCACATGCGAAGGTTAGAAGGACAAGATCCATATTCACCCTTATAATACTGCTCTTGAAGAAATTAACCCGAAGCTAGCTCAAAAAATCTTAAGATCACCTTAATACTCCGAAGATTTCTCAAGTGTAAGGGTCGCGACTAGGAGAGTAACATCTGCATACTGAAGATGGAAAACCACCAAATCAGATGTTCTCACCCTAAACCTTGAGTAAAGACCTATCTCCTCAGCCATATCAATTAAGCCACTCCGCCCCTCAGCCACAAGCAGGAAAAGGAAACGAGCTAGAAGATCTTCTTATTTCAAACCACTTTAGATTATAATCTCTTGAGTTTGACACCCATTAACCAGCACCACAAGATTACCAACGAACACACTTTCATCCAAGACATCCATTTCTCACTAAACTCATATCTCATAAACATATAATCCAAAAAGTTTTAACTGATTGAATCATATGCTTTCTCGAAATCCATCTTAAAAATAAAATACGTTTTCTTAGATCTATTAGTCAAGTCTATCACTTGATTAACAACCACCACATTATCAACCAATAATCTTCTTTTAAGAACACTAGATTAGTTTGAGAAAATAGGTTTATCCATCACTAGTCCAAGTTTAATGGCCAACACTTTAGCCACCAGCTTATACCTTGATCCCACAAAATAAATCGGCCTAAAGTCACCTAAACGAGAGTGAGATTTAACAATGGGGATCAATGTCATAAAATATGATGCAAAACTACGAGGTAGAGATGCAAGGTAATGGAATTGATCGAACATGATCCCTAAATCTTCTCTAACTAGATTCCAGAACCTTTTAATGAATGAGAAATTGAACCCATATGGACTGAAGGTGAGAAAATACTTAGAAGGGGGGGTTGAATAAGTATGACAGAAAATAATCAAAGAGAAAAACTCAAGTATTTTTATCCTGGTTCGTTGAACTCAACTACTCCAGTCCACCCTTTTCAAGAGTGATTTGCCTTTCTCAACAAGGACTTAATCCACTATTCAAATCAACTGATTACAAATAGCAACACCTAAGAACAACTGTTCTTAGTCTTCTCAAGAGCTACTGATCTAACCTAGATCCTCTTAAGGAAAACTTCCTTTACAAATTAATGTAATACAATGTAAGAGTAATAAATTGCTTCTATGAAAGCTATAAACACAACTGTGTTATTTCTCTAAGTTTAGAACAATGTATGAACAACAAAGAATATGAGAGCTTTTCGCGTGAGAGTGTTCTTGCAATGATTTTCGTCTCAAAATTCGTCGCCTGAAGAATGAGCTATGATATCCTTTATATAGCCACTTGAATATTGGAGAGAATATAATACCGTTGGAGAAGATATTTCCAATATCAAATAGTACTGTCCTTTGTACTATTGCAGCAGAGAGACGGCGCACAAAATGTGGGTGTAGCAATTGTCTGCTGAGCTGTGAATATACCATATATGGAATGTATCAGAGGAATAATATTCTTGCAGAGAATTTTGTCTATCCCAATTAAGGAAAGATTTGCTGGCATATTCCAACGGATATATTAAAATAATCTTCTTCAAATAATTCTTCAGATAGTTCAGATCAACAATCAATATCAGAGTCTTCAGTCTTCAGAATCTTCTGGAAACTTCAGAGCCTAAGATGTTCTTCAGATGTTGCTGAATCAGAGTCTGGTGCAGCTGTGTGCTTGAAGCGTAACATGCTCTTAGATCAGAGTCTTCACTCAGATCAGAGTCTTCTCTCATTCAGAGTCTCTTCACTCAGAGTCTTCTTTCATTCAGATTCTTGATAATATATGCAGCGTGTTGTATCTTCAGAATCTTGATGACTAAGCTCTTATACTTCAGATTCTTCTAATCTTCAGATGCTCTTGAGCCATTCAGAATTTATTGTTCACATCAAATTTGCTCTTTAAGATTAAAATCTTTTGTGCCTGTAGAAAACAGTTTAGAACAAATTTAGAGAGTATAATTCTTGTATACAAATTATCATTAATGTTATCATCAAAACATAGAGATATTACTAAGACACAATCTGTGCTCTTACAATCTCCCCCTTTTTGATGATGACAAAACATGAGAAATTTGTTCAAAAAATATGAATTAAAATTACTCCCCCTGAGATTAACAATCTCCCCCTGAAATGAATACTCTAATGGAATTAGATACTTCCCTTTCTGGTTGAGTACATTTCAGATTCAGAGCCTGATTACATTTCAGATTCAGAGCCTGATTGAAGCCTGGTTGACATATGTTTGACTTCTAGAGTCAAAGCTTGATGCCATATTAAAGCTTGATGCCAGATGAACAACTTCAGAACACCTGGTTGTTTATCTTGCCATTTCCTGTCTTGAGTTATCTTATAGTACTCAAGGTTAGATATCAGAGTCTGGTCTACTCAGATTTAGCTATTTTTGATCAGGTTCTGAAAAGATAGATCTCAGGAAAAACTTCAATGAAATTTGTCAGAGTCTGGTTAAATTCAAAGAATGTTAGTAACATGTCTGACTTAGTTCAGATAATTGCTTATAGATTTGAACAATCAGATTCTATTTTGTTTCTCCCCCTTTTTGTCATAATCAAAAAGAATTTTAAAAGACAGTAAAGATGCAGAAGAAACACATATCCAGATAAGCAAAAAGATCAATGTCATTAAGTCAAGAGAACATCCAGATTCAGATAAAAGCATACAAAACATATCAGAAGAAAATCAAAACAAAGCAAAACATGAAAAACTTGTGCAAAACATCAAGTAGGTTTAGCAGATGAGGCTTGTTGAGAAGCAATGAGTTGCAGCAGTGCTGTAATCCTTTCTGAATTTTCATCTTGCTTAGCCATCCAAGTTTTCATTTCTTCATTTGTTTTCTTTTGATCAACCATAAAATCCTTAAGTTCTTTGACATCCTTCTGAAGATCTGTAGATTCTGAAACAGTAGATTCTGAAACAGTAGATTCTGGAACAGTCTGAGTAACATCAGGTGCAGGAATTTCTGGAGGTGGAGGAGCTTCTAGAAGAAGAATAGGAGGAGGGTTTCTCTTAATCCGTTTTTGATAAGCAGCAAACCTTACTTTTGACAATCTAAGACATTGAGTCCTGATTTTCAAAGCCTCCCTATTCAGTCTGTAAAGATATTTCTTCCAAACAGCGTTAGCAGCCTCTTTGTCCATAGTAGTCATGCAAACATCCATAATGTCAGCAAAGTCTGAGACATTATCCTTATCAAAATCTCTTAACAGAGTATAAACACTTGATCCCAATTCTGCTTCATCAGGGATTCTGGGTTTTCTTGGTTGGGTTAGTTGTGTTTGTGGTGTTTGTTCAGAAGGTTGAGGTTGTGAAGATGGATGTTCAGATGTTTGTGGTTCAGAAGATTGAGGATTGATTTGTGGTTCAGATGTTGGTTGGTTGGTTTGTGGTTCAGATGTTTGTTGGTCAGAATGTTGTGGTTGAGGTATTGAGGGAATTGGTTGGTTTTCTGTTGGTTGTGGAGTGTTTTGGATTTCAAGAGGTTGTGGAGTGAGAGTTTGATTTGGGGAATTTTGTGGAGAAGGTGGATGATCAGAAGTTGGAGATTTAAACAGCTGTTTCCAAACACTCTCAGAACGAGGTTGTTTGAGATCATTCAAGCATTCATTAATGTAACCAGATGATTCATCATCAGATGATGTATCAGAGTGGTTAGATTTTTCAGAAGTTGAAGATAAAATGACAGACTGGTTTAAAGGTGTGACATCTAATATCTCATTAGGATCAATGAGATTTTCAGGTTGGTCAGAGTGTTCAGGGTGAACATCCTCTGGAATGGTATATTCTGGGATAGTGTTTTGTGGTTGTGGTGTTGTTTGTTGAGTTTGTTGTGGAATTTCTGTTTGTATGTTTGTTGGTTGTGGTGTATGAGTCTCAGATGGTCTAGATCTTTTAAATATAAGGGGTGAGTCAGATGGTGTGGGGGTAGCAGAATGATGAACAGGATTAGAATCAGTGTTAAATACCTGTTTCAGAGTATCTCTAATTTCTTCAAAAGTTGCTGCAGGAGGATTTGGTTGAACCTTCTTCAGCTTCTTCCTTTTCTTCTTCTTTTCAGCATCTGAATGCTTCCTTTTCTTCTGATGACCTTCACTATCAGCTTTTCTCTTACGTCTTCTTTCCCTTGTCAAATCAGGAAGAACTTGGCCTTCCTTCTGCACAAGATTGGCAGGAATCTCAACATCATCTCTTATGCAGCGAGCAACATACTCAGCAATAAGTTCTCTAGGTTCATCTGAGGTGAATAAAGGAAAATCCTCAACAGGAATCCTTCTTCCCTTAACTTCTTCAGAGTTAGTTTTCCTTGGTTTCTCAGATAAATCATCAACCAGTTTCATCCTTCTCAAAGTTAAACCGTTTATTTCAGAGCCAATGATATAATTCAGATCTTCTGTCAACCCAGCCTCTTGCAGATGCGCCACAAGTTGGTTTTCTATCAGAATATCTGAAATCAGCCTTCCCATAGGGATCCATGTTCTGACTTTTCCAAATTTATCTCTGGCTGTTTCCCTTGTTTCCTTGACATGAGACACCAGATGATTAAACAACAAATATGGAAGATCAATCTGAATGTTTTGGTGTAAACAATACATGAAGTAAAGTTGTTCAGCATTAACATAATCAGAAGAGTTTGAAGAGGGTCTGTGAAAGATGGTGTTCATGAAAATCTTAGCCCATATCTTGTAAGTGGGTTTCAAGAACTTAACCTTCTTACAAGGTTCACCAGTAGTACAGATTTCTTGACATACATCTTTCAGATCTTCACGCGCAGAAGACAGAGAGGTTACTCCATCAGTTGCCTTAAAACCTATGAGTTTCCTTATCAGGTTTTCAGTGATAACTATCTTTTTTCCCAGCACAGAGGAGTGTATGAACTTTGGAGTAGCAAATGCATGGATCCAGAACTCCTTCACTAATTTTGGATACACAGGACCCATAAGCCTGTCAAAGTAACCGTCCCAGCCTTGTGCTTTGATTGAAGAAATCAGATCAAACCCATTTTCAGCAAGATCTTCTAAGTCCACGAAACTTTCACACAGTACTTCTAGTGAATCAACAGCAGTTAGGAGAGTGCGTACTGGTTCTATGACAGTGGTAGCATTCTTGGTAGTAACAGCTTTTGAAGTAGATGCCATTGTTGACGATGATGAAGAAGATGAAGGTTTCTGAGTTCTTTTAGGGTTTGCAAAGAGAGAGAACAACAAACAAAAGCGCATATGTGTTTGAGAATGTGAAAAGTGTGAATGTGTTATGAGAGTGGTTTATATAGACAAATAAAGCAAGCATGGGAAACACAACAGACACACATAGGACACATACGCACGTTTGCATTAAATGAAAAGTAATCATTTTTAATTATGATATGACATTTGGGGGAAAATCAAGACAGATTGAGATTTTCAAAGCAATACCTTAAACGTCATAATCAGTAGGTGTACTCCATCTTTTCAGATTCTGAGTGACACGTGTTTGCTTGCATGTGATTCTATAACTCTTAAGAAATGAAACGTTTTCAACTTTCAGATCCTCTGAGATGGTCAGTACAGAGTTTCACAAAAATAATTCACAGATAAATTAAACAAGCAAAACAGATGAAATACTTCAGAGTGTTAAACACTTAGCATCTGAGAAGTTGACTCTGAGAAATATTACTCTGGACAAAAATCCATACAAATATTTTTCAGAATAAACTTAAACCTATCTTCAGCAAGGGGTTTTGTGAAAATATCTGCCCATTGATGATCTGTATCAACAAAGGCTAAATTTATTACACCCTTCTGAACATAGTCTCTGATGAAATGATGTTTAATCTCTATATGTTTGGCCTTAGAGTGTAAAATTGGATTTTTGGATAAACATATAGCAGAAGTATTATCACAGAAGATAGAAAGATTACTCTCATAGATTTGATAATCTTCTAGTTGACTCTTCATCCAGAGCATCTGAGTGGAACATCCAGCAGCAGCAATGTATTCTGCCTCTGTGGTTGATAGTGCAATTGTTGGTTGCTTCTTGCTGTACCACGAGATCAGATGACTTCCAAGAAACTGACAGCTTCCAGAAGTACTTTTGCGCTCAACTCTATCTCCAGCATAGTCAGCATCACAGAATCCAACTAGTGAATATTTGTCAGATCTTCTGTAACACAAACCAACATTAGCAGTACCTTTCAGATACCTTAGAATCCTCTTAACAGCAGTTAAGTGTGATTCTCTAGGATCTGATTGGAATCTAGCACATAAACAAACACTAAACAGAATGTCTGGTCTAGAAGCAGTCAAATAAAGAAGAGATCCTATCATACCTCTGTAGAGTTTCTGATCTACCTTCTTACTTACCTCTTCCTTACCTAGAGTGCTTGTAGGATGCATTTGAGTCTTTGCCATTTTGCTATCCAGCATGTTAAACTTCTTCAGAAGCTCTTTAACATACTTGGTCTGATGTATGTAGGTGCACTCTGGAGTCTGATTTACTTGGATTCCCAGAAAGAATCTCAATTCTCCCATCATGCTCATCTCAAATTCTTCCTGCATACATTTAGCAAACTCCTTTCCAAGCATAATATTTGTTGATCCAAAAATAATATCATCTACATAAATTTGACAAATCAACAAATCTTTCTTAATGGTTTTACAAAATAGTGTGGTATCCACTTTTCCTCTGATGAAATTTTTCTTCAGAAGAAAATTACTCAACCTATCATACCAAGCTCTGGGAGCTTGTTTTAGTCCATAAAGAGATTTTTTCAGTTTGTAAACATGATCTGGAAAATTTTCATTTTCAAAACCAGGAGGTTGGTGGACATATACTTCCTCTTCTATAATTCCATTAAGAAAGGCACTTTTAACATCCATCTGATAAAGAGTGATGTTATGTTGTGCAGCAAATGAAATAAGCAAGCGTATAGACTCTAACCTTGCAACAGGAGCATATGTTTCTGTGTAGTCTATGCCTTCTTGTTGACTGTAGCCTTGAGCAACCAGTCTTGCTTTGTTCCTTTCAACTTCTCCTTTCTCATTAAGTTTATTTCTGAAAACCCATTTTGTTCCAATGACATTGAAACCTTTAGGTCTTGGAACCAGATCCCAGACTTCATTCCTTGTGAATTGATTCAGCTCCTCTTGCATAGCTAAAATCCATTCATTATCTTCCAGAGCCTCATCAACAGATGTTGGTTCTATAATTGACACTAAGCCACAGAAGGAAGATTCAGAAGTTCTGAGAAATGCTCTTGTCCTTATTGGATCATCTTTCTTTCCAATTATCACATCCTCTGGATGAGAAGCTTTCATTCTGGAAGAAGATCCTCTGACTGTTGGTCTTTCAGAAATATGCAGATTGTCAAGTTGGGAAGTTAGAGGCGTAGCATCTGGGTTTGCTTCAGAGTCTTTGTCTTCAGTCTTGTCTGCCTCTGAGCCTTCAGAGTCTGTGAGAATAACTTCTCTATCTGCAGAACTTTCAACTTGCTTTGGCTTTTCAGAGCCAAGCTTATCATCAAATCTAACATGAATAGATTCTTCCACAATCTGTGTTTCAGTATTGAATACTCTGTAGCCTTTAGAGCATTCAGAATAACCAAGCATGAAACACTTCTGTGCTTTGGAATCAAACTTGTTCAGATGATCTTTAGTGTTAAGCATATAACAAATACATCCAAATGGATGAAAATAAGCAATGTTGGGCTTTCTGTTTCTCCACAATTCATAGGGAGTCTTTTCCAGAAGAGGTCTTACAGACACTCTGTTCTGAATATAACATGCTGTATTTATTGCTTCTGCCCAAAAGTATTTTGCCAGATTTGTCTCGTTGATCATGGTTCTGGCCATTTCTTGCAATGTTCTATTTTTCCTCTCTACAACTCCATTTTGTTGTGGAGTTCTAGGACAGGAGAAATCATGTGCAATTCCTTTTTCAGAAAAATATTTTTCAAAATATTTGTTTTCAAATTCACCACCATGATCACTTCTGACTTTAATAATTTTGCATTCTTTTTCAGTCTGGACTTGATTGCAGAAGTCAATGAACACAGAATGAGACTCATCCTTGTGTTTTAGAAACTTTACCCATGTCCATCTGCTGTAGTCATCTACAATGACTAACCCATACTTCTTGCCTCTGATGGATGCAGTTTTCACTGGTCCAAACAGATCAATATGAAGTAATTCCAATGGTCTAGAAGTGGAAACAACATTTTTTGGTTTAAAATGAGATTTTGAAAATTTACCCTTTTGACATGCGCCACACAGAGCATCTGAATTGAACTTCAGATTAGGGAGTCCTCTGACCAGATTGAGTTTATTAATCTGAGATATACGTCTCATATTAATATGTCCCAATCTTCTATGCCAGACCCATTGCTCATCATTCACAGATAAAAGGCATTTTACATTTTGAACTTTAAGTTCTGAAAGGTTAATTTTGTAAATGTTGTTTTTCCTCTTTCCACTGAATAGGATTGAACCATTCTTTTGACATACAGCTTTGCAACATTTTTGATTAAAGATGATATCATAACCATTGTCACTTAATTGACTTATGGACAATAGATTATGTTTCAATCCTTCAACTAACAGAACATTAGAAATAGAGGGTAGGTTACCATTACCTATTGTACCAGAGCCAATGATCTTGCCCTTCTGGTTCCCTCCAAATTTCACGTCCCCTCCAGATTTAAGTTCCAGGCTTTGGAACATAGACCTTTCGCCCGTCATATGTCGTGAGCATCCAGAGTCCAGGTACCATGATTGGTGTCTGGATTTTGCTGCTAAGAACATCTGCAACCAGGGATGGCAACGGGGCGGGTCGGGGGCGGGTTTAACTATACCCGCACCCGCACCCGCCTCCATGTAACAGACCCGCCCCCGCCCCCAAATCCAATCGGGGGTGAAAATTTACCACCCAGACCCGCCCCCAGTAGAAAACGGGTGCACCCGCACCCGCCCCGCCCCCACCCGCAAAATATTATTATTTTTTTAATTATAATAAAAATTAGTAATTTAATTAAAAAATTGATTATTTTAATAAATTAATTAATTATTTAATTAAAATTTTAATTAATAAATGAATATTAACTTGATTAATTTTATTATTTTAATTGCAATAAGAATATTAATAACTTAATTAAAAGTATAATTAATAAATAAATATTAAAATAAATAAAATAAGGAAATCAAAATAAAATATATTATTTGGGGCGGGGCGGGGGCGGGTGCGGGCGGGTCTTAGTGTCTACCCGCACCCGCACCCGCACCCGCACCCGTAGTTAAGAACCGGGTTTCACCCGCACCCGCACCCGCACCCAATTAAATCGGATTTCCCCCGTTAATTTCGGGGCGGGCCCGGGCGGGTGTGGGCGGGCCCGGGTTTGTTTGCCATCCCTATCTGCAACAGGTATTATCTTACTTTTAGGTACCCAGATCTTCTTGGGTCCTTTGGGGTTAGATGTTCTGTGGTTTTGCCTAAACTTCTGTTTTTCAACATAGTGTTTATTCTGGCTAGCCCTTGGCTTAAACACATAAGTACTCTTTTCAGAGCTTGTATGTTTAATATCATTCAGATGACCAAACTTAAAATGAGAATACAGAGGAGTCTTCTTGATGAAGAGTTTATCAATAGATTTTGGATTGCTTCTAGAGGAAGATTCACATCCAATGCCTCTTCTGTTGTTCCTACTAACACCATAGATCATAGAAGCCATTTTGCTTCTGTCTATGCTTTTAGTGAGGAATCTTTTAAAACTGGAGTCATATTTTTCTAAAATATTTTCACTTGACTCTGTTTCAGTATCAGATTCTTGTTGAGTTGTTTCTAAATCATTTTTGAGTTTTAAATTTATTTCTTTCTGCTCAACAAGTTCTGTTCTCAGAAGATCAATCTCAGATTCAAGATTGCTTTTCAGCTTCTTGTATTTGAGTTTAATCTTGCTGTAGCTTTCCAACATGTCAGATAAACTTTCAACAAGTTCAGCTCTGGAGAGTTCAGAAAATACCTCTTCAGAGTCAGAGTCTGATTCTGACTCAGATTCAGATGATGACGTTCCTTCATCTTGATCATTTGTGTTGGCCATCAGCGCAACATTTGCACATTCTTCCTCAGATTCAGAAGATGATTCAGATTCATCTGAGTCATCCCATGTAGCCATCAGAACCTTTTTCTTTTTATCAAACTTCCTTTTGGGTTTTTCCTTTTGAAGTTTGGGACATTCACTCTTGTAGTGTCCAGGTTCTTTACATTCAAAGCAAGTGACCTCTTTCTTGCCAGATCTTCTGTGTCCAGAAGATTCTCTCTTTTGATCAGATCTTCTGAAGTTGTTGAACTTCTTCCCTTTGTGCTTCCAGAGTTTGTTGATCCTTCTGGACAGCATGGATAGTTCATCTTCTTCTTCAGAAGAAGATTCCTCAGAGCTTTCTTCATTTACCTGCAACGCTTTAACAGATTTGTTAGATTTAAAAGCTAAGGATTTACCTTTATCTTTCTTCTGGGGTTCATCTTCCTCCAGCTCAATCTCATGACTTCTCAAAGAACTGATGAGTTCTTCTAATGAGATTTTGTTCAGATCCTTGGCCAGCTTCAATGCAGTCACCATAGGTCTCCATCTGGTAGGAAGACTTCTGATGATCTTCTTGACATGATCAGATGTTGAGTAGCCCTTGTCCAGAACTTTCAACCCAGCTGTTAGAATCTGAAATCTGGAAAACATAGTCTCAATGTTCTCAGATTCTTCCATCTTGAACGCTTCATACTTCTGTATCAGCGCCAGAGCCTTTGTTTCTTTCACCTGAGTGTTTCCCTCATGAGTCATTTTGAGAGACTCAAACATATCATGAGCAGTGTCTCTGTTGGTAATCTTCTCATACTCTGTATGAGAGATTGCATTAAGAAGTATGGTTCTGGCTTTGTGATGATTCTTGAATTCTTTCTTCTGCTCCTCAGTCATTGATTTTCTATCAATCTTTTTGCCATCCTTAGTAGGATGTTCATATCCATCAATGACTAAATCCCAGAGATCAGCATCATATCCCAAGAAAAAACTTTCAAGTCTATCTTTCCAATAATCAAATTTTTCTCCATCAAACATTGGAGGTTTGGTGCTGATTCTGTCTCCTTCATATTTGTTGCTTGATGTAGGAATATCACCCATATTAGCAACCAAATAAATAACAGAGTATTCTTCTCACTGGATCTTTATCTGTCACGGTTAAGTGAATGCACACTCAGAACCGGAGCTCTGATGCCAACTGAAGGTGAGAAAATACTTAGAAGGGGGGGTTGAATAAGTATGACAGAAAATAATCAAAGAGAAAAACTCAAGTATTTTTATCCTGGTTCGTTGAACTCAACTACTCCAGTCCACCCTTTTCAAGAGTGATTTGCCTTTCTCAACAAGGACTTAATCCACTATTCAAATCAACTGATTACAAATAGCAACACCTAAGAACAACTGTTCTTAGTCTTCTCAAGAGCTATTGATCTAACCTAGATCCTCTTAAGGAAAACTTCCTTTACAAATTAATGTAATACAATGTAAGAGTAATAAATTGCTTCTATGAAAGCTATAAACACAACTGTGTTATTTCTCTAAGTTTAGAACAATGTATGAACAACAAAGAATATGAGAGCTTTTCGCGTGAGAGTGTTCTTGCAATGATTTTCGTCTCAAAATTCGTCGCCTGAAGAATGAGCTATGATATCCTTTATATAGCCACTTGAATATTGGAGAGAATATAATACCGTTGGAGAAGATATTTCCAATATCAAATAGTACTGTCCTTTGTACTATTGCAGCAGAGAGACGGCGCACAAAATGTGGGTGTAGCAATTGTCTGCTGAGCTGTGAATATACCATATATGGAATGTATCAGAGGAATAATATTCTTGCAGAGAATTTTGTCTATCCCAATTAAGGAAAGATTTGCTGGCATATTCCAACGGATATATTAAAATAATCTTCTTCAAATAATTCTTCAGATAGTTCAGATCAACAATCAATATCAGAGTCTTCAGTCTTCAGAATCTTCTGGAAACTTCAGAGCCTAAGATGTTCTTCAGATGTTGCTGAATCAGAGTCTGGTGCAGCTGTGTGCTTGAAGCGTAACATGCTCTTAGATCAGAGTCTTCACTCAGATCAGAGTCTTCTCTCATTCAGAGTCTCTTCACTCAGAGTCTTCTTTCATTCAGATTCTTGATAATATATGCAGCGTGTTGTATCTTCAGAATCTTGATGACTAAGCTCTTATACTTCAGATTCTTCTAATCTTCAGATGCTCTTGAGCCATTCAGAATTTATTGTTCACATCAAATTTGCTCTTTAAGATTAAAATCTTTTGTGCCTGTAGAAAACAGTTTAGAACAAATTTAGAGAGTATAATTCTTGTATACAAATTATCATTAATGTTATCATCAAAACATAGAGATATTACTAAGACACAATCTGTGCTCTTACATGGACATGGGATTTTGTTACCCTCACACTGGGCCACAACATGATCTAACTCATAGAGATTAAAGGGAATTGACAAAACAAGGTTGTCATCATCCAAAAGAGAGCAGCAATAACACCCTTTTCAATCCATTTTTCTCAAATCATCGGAGCTATGATAATATTTTATCTACCTTTATTTTCACAGAAGCGTGGAAGTATTCAGAATTAGTGTCAATTTCCTTAAGTCATATAGACATGGACATTTAAAATGATTGGGAATCTTTCATCCTTAGCAAGGACCAAATATCCCCAATTACTCTAGATCTAAAATCGATATCCTCTCAATAAAGTCCTAAGATCAGAAGAGAATCCATATTACTCATCAACTTAGTCATAAATATGATTTTTTTTTACTAGATGTGTGTATGAATCTCATTCAAGAACAACTAGATGCTTAATGTATAAAATTTAAAATTTTGAAAAATAATTTCTAAAGTATATTTTGAAAAACTATGTTTAAATACATATACAAATGAATAGATGGTATATTATTACTACTACTCAAGTGGCTGTGTTGTGTTGTTAAGGTCTTGTAAATGCGATTTTATTTTTTGAGTTATGCATTTATTTAATTGTGATTATACTTTCATTATAAAAGAAAAGAAAATAAAAAGTTGTGTATGTGGGAATTAAAACGGTTCGCAGACGCAAACATATGCTAAAACACCTTCTACCAAGCCAATGCATTCTTTGTACTATTGAATGAAAATGACTTGCATTGAACTACAAATGCAATCTTTGTGCTAATGAATCCAAATTATTTGCATTTAACTATTTAAATATGTCATCGAAGAAACTGTTCAGAATTATAACCTCTAGTTTTTAATATAAAAAAATTATTTTTTATATTCATTGAAGAATTAATATTTTTAGATTATATGTAGTCTAGATACATTAATTATTCGATAAGTTTTAAAAGTAAAATTTTTCTTATACTAAGAATTAGAGAGAATATTTATTTTTACCAAAGTATACGAGTTTCTCTATAAATGAAAATAGTTTATGGGCAATAATGATGAATGAAATTCTTGCTTTAATAAATCAAAATTCAGCTAGGCGATCAAAAAAACATCGTTTATCTCCTCAACACTACCACATATATACTTTGTGAACGAACATGGAAAAAGAAAAAGGGAACATAGAATAAAAAATGATATTCAATATTTATTACTTCTTTTTTATTTTTCTAGTCATTAACTCTTCTTATTTTTTAATGGTTAACATATTTTTTTCTTTCGTACTCTGGTTTCCATGAGAAAGGAACCCTAATAATCTAGAGTTCGTGCTGAGAGATCATGGCATTGACCAAGTATTGTTTCTATTAGGAATTAAATTTGGTATTTCCCCCGTTAATTTCGGGGCGAGTGTGGGCAGGTCTGGATTTGTTTGTCATCCCTATCGAAGTGACCCAATAAGTCTTATATATTGGGTTGGATCGACATCATCTGAATTTGAATCTTTCGACAGTTGCAATCTGGTCTCAGCTATAGTTGAAGTTGGGTTGAAATCTTACATCTCAAATCTCTTGAGTATTTCGCCTGCATATCTTCTTTGGTGCATCATCAAACATCTACCACTCTTGTAGAATTTGATGCCAAGGAAATATGAGAGATTTCCCAAGTTTGACATTTCAAACTCCTCACTTAGATCACGTTTGAAATCTTCGATCTGCTTCTTGCAGCTTTCTGTTATCAACAGGTCATCGACATAGAGATATAGTATAAGCAATTCACTATTGCTTCTCTTTACATATACTCCATGCTCAATTGTGCACTTCACAAATTTCTTCTCCCTTAGAAAGTTGTCGATCTTCTTATTTCAAGCTCTTGGAGCTTGCTTAAGTCCATATAGGACTTTATGCAGCCTGTACACCTTTCCTTCTTCGCCCTGTTTCACAAATCCAGCTAGTTGTGCGACATAAACTTCTTCGTCTAAGGGGCCATTCAGGAATGCATATTTCACATCCATCTAACTTGTATGCCAATTGTTCATGTTTGTTAGACCAACAACCAACCTGATTGTTTCGATCCTAGCAACAGGTGTAAAAACATTGTCGAAGTTGATTCCTTCCTTCTATAGAAATCCTTTTACCACAAGTCTCGCCTTGTGTCAAGTTACTTATCCTTTAGGATTCACCTTCACTATGTAAACCCATTTCACATCAATTTCCTTCTTGCCTTGAGGCAATTCGACAAGTGACCAAGTGTTGTTAACTTCGATTGACTCTACCTCCTCATTCATTGCTTTCACCCACTTCGAATCTTTTAATGCCTCAACTGCATTAACCGGTTCGACATCTGCGTAGAAAGCATATTGTGCCAGCTTACCTTCTTCGTTGAACACATCATCTGATGTAATCACACATTCTTGCAACCTTGCATGCATGTAGCTTGTTCGTCGAGGTTTGCTTAGGCTTGTTTCACCTCTGACCTCTTCTTCTCGAACTTCTCTTTCGACTTCACTAGCTGGTTTTTCACATAAGATTTTCATCGAATCCTTCTTGACATTCTCAGTACAATCCCATTCCTTAAGTTCATCTATGATCACGTCCCTGCATATCACAACTTGCTTGTTCACTGGGTCGAACAACTTGTATCCTCCATTCGAATGATATCCTATTAGGATCATCTGACTCGACTTATCATCAAGCTTTATTATTAATTAATTTGGCACATGTCTATGTGATATAGATCCAAACACCTTCAAGTGACTTAGGCTAGGCTTGACACCAAACCAACATTCTTCTGGCATAATTCCTTCTAGCTTCTTTATCAGACATATATTCAAGATGTATATTATTGTCTACACAACTTCTCCCCATAATTCTTTGGGTAGATGCTTTCCTTTCAACATACTTCTCACCATGTTCATGAAGATTCTATTCTTCCTTTCTATAGTTCCATTCGGCTATGGAGTGTAGGGTGGCAACACCTCATGCACAATCCCTTCTTTTTCACATAATGCATCGAAATCTTTCGACATATACTCTCCACCACCATCAGTCCTCAAAATCTTTAGCTTTCGACCACTCTATCTTTCGACCATAGATTTGAATTTGGAAAATACCTCGATCACTTCACTTTTCTTCTTGATCAGGTAAGTCCACAATTTTCGACTGAATTCATCTATGAAGGTGACAAAGTATATGTTACCTCCAATCACCTGGATATGACCACATACATCAGAATATGTGACTTCAAGAATTGCCTTCGACTTGCTTCCTTCATCCTTACTAAAGTTATTCTTATGTTGTTTCGCCTTAACACATTTTTCACACACTTCGCTTGGAATGTCGATTTCTGGTAATCCTAAAACCATATTTCTTCTCTTTAAATCACTGATGTCTTTGAAATTGAGACGACCAAGTTGATAATGCCACAATCATTCATCTCTGATGGCTACAGTTGCAAGGAACTTATGCTTCATCATATTAAGTTCAATCTTGAAGGTCATATTCTAAGACATTGGAGCCTTCAAGATTAACCTACCACCTGATTCAAGAACTTTCATCATCTTGTCTTCGATCGACACTTTGTAGTTATTTTTGACCAACTGCCCTATACTGAGCAAATTTTTATTCATTCCTGGTATGTACAACACATTAGAAATTACTAACCTCTTGCCATCTTCCCTCATAATCAGAATATCACCAATACCTTTAGCTGCTAGAGTATTGCCATTTGCAAATTTCACCATATTCTTCATTGAGGGCTTCATGTTAACAAACTAATATTTCCTACTAGTCATGTGTGATGAGCATCCTGAGTCCAAGTACCACTAGAATCTTTCTTCATCTCTTGTTTTGACCATCAACAACATCTTTTCTTCTTCGTGTTTCGTCAACTTTGCATCAGTTTCTTGATTCTTCTTTTCTCGACACTCACTAAAATAATGACCATACTTATGACAATTGAAATACTGAATGTGACTTTTGTCAGGCTTTCGACCACCACCTCTTCCTCTACCTGAAACACCACCTCTTTGGTTGCCTTGGTTCCAGGGTTTTCTCTGATTCGACCAGTTTTCTTCCTGCTGATTTCGACCATTCGAATTGTTGTAACCTCCTTTATCTTTGTTACCATTCAAACTTCCTTTGCCTTTCTTTTCTTTTTCCGAATGCGCATGCAAAGCCATATCACTCTTCGACTTTCCTACAACTCTTTCAGCCATCCTTTGTTCATGAGACTCAAGCGTCCCTTGAAGCTCTTCCTTCGTCAATACTAATAAGTCTTTCAACTCTTCTTTGGCTACTACCACGTGGTCGAACTTTGGAGTCAATGACCTCAAGATATTTGCAACAACTGATCTTAATGTCAACACTTCTCCATATACCTTGATTTGATTCACCAGTTTAGTAACCCTAGTAAAGAAATCTATTATAATTTCACTTTCTTCAATTTGAAGCAATTCATAGGTTCTCTTGCGATTTTGTAACCTCACCTCTTTCACCCTCTCCGCTCCTTCAAACGACTTTTCCAAAATTTCCCACGCTTCCTTTGCTGACTCTACATCACTAACTTTTTCAATTTTATTTGGATCAACATATTAATGAATTATAAAGAGAGTTTTATAATCTTTCTTCTTCAATTCTTTGTATGCAATATTTCCTTGATCCGTCGCGTTTTCTGTAAGCGGTGCTACTCCTCCCTTCACAAGATCCCAAAGATCTTGATAACAGAAAACCACCTTAATTTACTTGCACCAATTCTCAAAATTATCTTTCTTGATATTTGGAAGATTTTATGGAAAATGTCCGTTTGGATGATTCATCACCATCACAATTTTGTTACATGAATCTCAACTAGAACTCTAGATACCAGATGTTGGAATTCAACCATAACCTATGGAGAATTTCATTCAATTTTGATCTCAAGATTGTTATCAATCTTTCAATAACAATAAAAAGTTGAGAAAGAAAGAAAGAAAACGTTGAAAAAGAAGATGAATATTTTCTGCAGAGTTCTCTCTGCCCACAAACTGTGGAAATCTTTTTTACTCACTTGTAACTGCAAATTCTGTGAATACAATATTATGAGTATTTTTACAAAATAAGGGTTACTCCCTATTTATAGTTTTATGTTAGCTTTTACCCCAATCCAAAGCCCACAACTATAAAAGCCCAAAATAGCTAACAATACTAAAATAGGCATAAGTAGAAATCATGTGTGAAGCAACCTGCTGCGACATTTGACACACTAATGCAAATCGTTATACACACACATTAAGCTATTCGAATAAACCTATTTTTTGTCGAGCTACACTGCTTCGACACAAGGAATTACAAACTCAACAACTTTAAGGCTAATTGAGAAAGATAAAGATCATTGAAAATATTTTAAAAAAAATTATTTTAATAGTGAAATTTCTTGTCAAACATAATTTGATCTTTTATTGTTCTAATGAGAGATTGTAACAAAATAGCAAGGACTATTTTCAGGTTTAATTTAAATGTTAGTTGAATCTAACTTAATTGTTTAAGAATGTGTTAAACATATTACAAATGATAATGTTCATGTTCATTGTGAAAAATCTTTTTTTATGATTTTTAATGTGAATGACACAACTAGCCAAAATTTGTTTTTTTTTTTATGTTTTTCAAAAATGAATAAAAAAAATACTAATCATGACCTATTTGATGCGTGAGAGATAATAATGATATGATTATAAGTCTATTATAAAAGGAAAATATCAAGTTATACAAAAGAACTATGTATAAATAAATTTAAGATCTTGTATACTTTTACGTTGTTATGCTCTTAATTTGATAACTCGTGATATGACTAACTCTTAAATTGATGTTGAAGATTTTTTTTGAGTTATTCAACATATTTATATAAATTTGGTCATTACCCTAAATTTGATCATTATACTAAGACATGAAAAATCGTAAAAGACAATGCAAAATGATTGACTCTAAAACCACTGCCATCCATTTGTTCTAAGAGTCGTGTAGATAGTGTCAAAGTTAAAAGAGCACAAATATTCGATTTTAAAGAAATTTTAATTAAAATGTCAAAAAAGGATCTCAATTCTAAAATAGAAAATGCGGTTAAATAATTAGGAATAAATAATGTTGATGATCTTAAGTTTTTAATTGCTATAGTTATTTGGTTTGAAATATTATTCACAATTAATTTTGTTAGCAAGTGTTTTATTAGGAATGTACAAATGACAAATTAGATTAGGTTGTATGTAACTCAAACTCAATCTTAACATTATATCATGCAAATTTTATAGACACAGACTCAATCCTAAATCCGATTAAACTCTATGAAATACAAGTTCGATAAAGACAATACAATACAAAAACAAGACTAAATTGATCTTAAGACAAACTACCAATACACTATTTATAAAAAAAAATCACAAGACCAAAACAACAAAATTTCTAAGATCTACAAATTACATACATCTTAGAGCTAAAATTATTCAACTTAAAATGTCAACACGTAATTGTAAAAATTTATTGTCTTACCAAATAATCAAAAACACTTTACCAAACAAAAACACAATCTTACAAACAAATCAAGAGTTGTGGCAACATAGACTTAGAAATATATCAGTCGTTTTCATCCTATATTACAACACCAAAATTAATACTAAAAAAATACATTTCCCTCAAATTTATTTGGGATGGTACAAATTATTGTTCTAATTGTGTTCATGTTTTTTTTGGACCGGGTCATATTCGACCCATTGCATTCAAGTTATAATGGATTACAAGATCAGATTAAGCCTTGAAAACCCCTAAATTTTAGAATTAAACGATATGCTTATTGATTTTGCAATGGAACAAATGAAGAGTTTGGTTCAATTTTTTTTAAGGCATGATAGAACATGAGTTTGACCTAACTCAATCCTACAAAACCGGTTGATAAGGTGAGGGATGCCACTTTATATAAATTTTTTGTAGATTGTATCTTTAAACAATGTGAGACTTAATTTTTTTCCAATAAGGCATATAGAGAAATTGATTCTAATAATGATTATGCTGAAGAAATTACTATTGAATTAGATATATATATATATATATCCAATATTTTCTCAAAGGCGTACGACTGAAATAAAAATATAGTTTAATGAAAGTTTGAATATCTCATCAATTGAGATTTGAGTAATATCAAGAGTGTGAAAGTATTTTTAGTTTCACCTTATTTTTGATGAAGACCTTTTTTTTGTTTGCAAAGGCCTCATTAGACCATTCTGATTATATTACACACTGTTTAGATATTTTCTACCATGCATTTGGGTAAAAAGATTAACAATATATTTTTTTATCCATGAATGTTAATAAACAACTTCGTAAGGATATCTTACATCACATTAGTTTTTCTAAACCTATTAGCATGTGCAAGTATTTGGGAGCAAACATAACGTTCGAAAGAGTCACTATAGAGCATTTTAATTACATTATCCAAAATTTTCAATAGGGACTAAGTGGATGGAAGAAACAATGTTTGAGCATGGTACGAATAATTACTCTATCTAGATCAATTATTAACTCCATTTTATATTACCACATGTAATATTCGAATACCCCCAAGACCATATGTGATGAGATAGAGAAAATTCAACATAAACTTATTCGAAGAGATACATATCAAGGGTGGAAAACCCATTTGGTGAACTAGAACATGTGCTTCCAATCAAATATAGATCATGGGGTAGATTTCAAGAAAACACATTAGATGAATGGACTTTCCTCATGAAGATGATGTGAAGTCTCATCATAAAACTGTATGATCTTTGGTACAAGGTGCTTATTAACTTGTATGGTAAACATAATGATCTCATAGTATCTTGTAACTCATAACCTTATGATTCTTTTTCGTGGAAAGCTTTAACGAGGGTGTTGAATGATTTTCATCATCATATGGAGGGACAAATTAGAGATGGTAGGAAGAAAAATTTAAGGTAAGATAAATGGGAAGCTAATAGTGGTGATGTACTTTCGTCGACATCACAAAATTGCATCAATACTACTATTTATGTGCGTGATGTTTTGAATTAAGATCACAACTATAACTTGAATTTCTTGCGTAACAATCCGCCAACACATATGGTGAATTAAGTGCCTCATTTACCGACCCCATCTAATATGGACACACTTTATATATTGAGACAAGGAAGTACTAAAACTCACAAACTCACCGTACCAAATGCCTATAGTTTACAAACAAGGCTTATTCAAGCTACAATGGATTGTTAGAAAACTCTTTAGAGTTACTAATAGTAGCTGAAAAACTACTTCCATGACCTATTGTCGAATCCTGTGGACGTAGTAGAACAAAACTACCTTTGAAGATGATTTTCAACTACAAATTAATCACATGTTGATTATACAAAAGTTTACTAGAGGAATAATTAGTTGGTCTTCTCAATCCCTTTCACGAAAAAGTATAATCTACATTGGTTGAAACAAACCGTCAAATAAGTGGATAAAGCTTAATAGTGACTATGTTTGTAAGATAGATGGTGAAGTCGTAGGGTGTGACAACTTTAAAATGTGAATATAGCTTAGAAGAATCACATTTTTCACTTCATTGTAAATAATGACTCGAAGATCCCATTAGACACAATTACACACATTTGCAAATATAACAAAAACCGTCTCTATTTTAATATGATACATTAGACTAACATTCTTTTTAACTTTGAATTGTATTATTCAATTTCATCATACTAATAAAGAATGCTGTTGATATGCCTATCAATCGACCAAATTTAGCCTTTCTCAATTTTAGAGGTGTGCATGGATAACTATTTAATATGAACCAACCTATTTTTATGGTTATGGTTTATAAACCACCACTTGTCACAAAAGACAATTTGAAATTCATAATCGGTTCTAAATAAATTTTGATTTAAATCCAAATTATCTAAGTTAATTTAAATTTTATTTTCCTTAAATTTATATCAATTTTTAAATTTAAATACATAATTTTTTTTATGTGGTTTCATTTTTTTTTATAATTAAAAAAAATCAAAAATCAAAAATATTTCAAAATAAAAAATAATAAAAAATAAAAAATTATTCTGAAAAAAAACTGAAAATAAAAAAAAATTATTCCAAGAATAAAATAAAATAACTGAAAATTAAAAAAATTCCAAAAAAAAATGATTTTGAAAAAAATAAAAAAACTGATTTTTTTTATTAAATGAGAAAATTGCTTTGTATTATGGCTGGTGACAACACTAACCATAAATATCTTTTTGTTTTGTAATTTATATGAGATGTTTTTTTTAGTAGATACTGGACATGTTTTTGAATTATGATTTCTTATATTTTGTGAAAATGCTTGCTAATAAATTTAGTTTTGTTATAATAAAAAATATGTATTATGTCAGTATAAAATAGTTTTTTTTTTGAAATCTTGCGAAATTGATATGTATTGAAATTATTTTTTTTATCACATTGGACTAATAAATTTTTTTCTGAAAATTTGAAAAATAACTTATTTTGAAAATTAAAAAAAATCTGAACAAAAAAGTTATTAAAAAAGTCTACATCTTTTTTAAAAAGATTTTTATTACTAAAGATTAAAAAAACACTTTTGAAAAAAATTCGAATATAATTTGTTTCCTAAATAGAAAAATAAAAAATTGCTTTTTTTTTTTTGAATTTTTTAAAAATAACTTTTTTTATGAAATTTTAAAAAATTAACTTTAAAAGAGTTGAAAATATAAAATTCTGAATTTTATACATACATTATGTGTTAATTTTACCCGAGATGATTTTCTTGATGAGACAATAATTCATTTGGGAACCGTTCTTAAGGTTCTTAAGGAATATAGTGTGCAAGAAACTTGTTATAATGTTGTGAAAAATCGAAATTACTGTGGAGAAGTTCTTTTGGCTTTCACTTTTCATCGAGAGGGTGGGTAAGAGCAAATTCAGATTGGTGGATGGAGAGAACCAGTGAAAGATAATGGGGGGATCTAGGTGAGTTAGGGAATAAAATAACAATAATTGGCAGATATACCAACATTTCTTTAAATTGGCCTACAGATTTCTGTGAAACAATTACCATTGATATTAATGTTTGGAAATTATGCTTTTTGATATATATATATATATATATATATATATATATATATATATATATATATATATATATATATATATATATATATATATATATATATATATATATATATATATATATATATATATATATATATATATATATATATATATATATATATATATATATATATATATATATATATATATATATATATATATATAACCCACTATCTTTGGTGAGTTAGGACAATATTTTGGGGTCGGTGTCTTAAGTTGGTCTGTCCTGTCTAATCTACTTTTAAAATGTTCTGAGGGCGGGACGGATTTTATCTACAAATTTTTTGTTTAAAAAAAAAATATTTTTTTATTTTAAATTAAAACAATATTAACGTGGTATGTATTAAACATACTTTTAAAACAACCTTTATTTCTTCGAACCCTAATATTCATTTTTCACATAACCACAAACATATTAGAAGTAATTCATATTTATTAGTTGTACTATTTTCTTAACCCCTAAGTTTGTTAGAGGCTATTTTAGTATTTTTATCTTATTCTAGTAACCCTAGTATTAGCTTATAAATAGGGTAACAATCATTGCAATTTTGTAGTGCGTGTAGTCGTCATTCTCTTAATAGAATATTTCTCTATTCATCATTTATTCTACCTCTGCACCAACAATTGGTATCAGAGCTTCGGTTCGGATTCATTGGGAAACACGGGAAACACGAGTGAACGTGAGGTCTTGTGTGTTTGATTTTGATTCTTAGATTTGTGTTGAATCTTGAAAAAAATCTGATCAGAGTTTTAATTTTGTGGGTTGGGAAACACTGTGTGAGAAATCTGAGTGTACTGTGCAAGGTAGAAGATGAACGGAAACGGCAACATGAACACCAAACTTTCAGTATTTGACGGTAAAAACTGGAATCGTTGGATGATCCAAATGCGTGTACTGTTTGGTGCTCAAGATGTTCTAGATCTTATCACTGATGGTTATGTTCCAGTAGCAGCAAATGCAACAGATGAACAGAAAAACGCGCAGAAGGAAGTAAGGAAGAAGGATCAGAAAGCATTATTCTTCATTCATCAATGTGTGGATGTAAATGTGTTTGAGAAGATTGCAGATTCAACGACAGCAAAGGCTGCGTGGGACACACTGGTGAGATGTTATGGTGGTGACGCATCAGTGAAGAAGGTGAAGCTTCAGTCCTTGAGAAAGCAATATGAGAATCTCAACATGAAGAATAATGAGAAAGTCTCTGAATACATCTCCAGAATGATTCTGATCACTAATGAGATGAAGGCGTGTGGAGAAACTCTTTCTGAAGAAGCAATCATGGAGAAAGTATTGAGATCCCTTACCCCTCAATTTGACTACATTGTGGTAGCAATAGAACATTCCAAAGATCTGAGCACCATGAGAATTGAAGAGCTGCAGAGCAGTCTAGAAGCGCAAGAGTTGCGTTTGACTGAGAAAACCTCTGAAAAGGAAGTAGAGCAGCAGGCTCTGAAAGCAACTTCTGATAGGAGGTATCAGAAGCAGTCAGAAGCCAGGAGAAGATCTGATGGTGGTCAGAAGTCAGAAAGCTCAACCTCTGATAGACAAAAGAATGCTCAGAAGGGAAAAGAGAAGTATGACAAGAAGAAGATCCAATGTTACTGTTGTAAGAAGTTTGGTCACTTTGCTAGAGATTGTTGGTCAAACAAGGAGAGAAAATCAGAAGAAGAAAATATAGCCAGAAGTTCTGATGACGAATATGTGCTATTGATGGCCTCTGAATCTGATAATATGGATCTGATAGACTGGTGGTATATGGACACTGGCTGTTCAAACCATCTTACTGGAAACAAGAAATGGCTGGTTGACTTTGACTCTAAAAAGAGGACAAAGATCAGATGTGCTGATGACAAATATCTTAATGCAGAAGGTATGGGAAATGTTAGAGTGATTCTGAACAATGGGAAAACAACATTGATTCAGAACGTGTGGTATGTACCTGGCATCAGAAGCAATCTGATGAGTGTGGGACAATTAATTGAGAAAGGTTTTTCAGTTACCATGAAGGACAATCTTCTGAAACTGTATGACTGCAATCAGAAGTTGATTATGGAGTCAGAACAGGGAAGGAACAGAACATTCAAGGTGAATGTCAGAACTGCAGACTCAGAATGTCTTAGTGCAAAAAGTGCTGAGAAGGAGAATGAGCTGTGGCACAGAAGATTTGGTCATTTGAATTTCAGAAGCTTAAAACATTTGAATTCAAAGAAGTTGGTACATGGAATTCCTGCAATTAAGAAGCCTGAAAAGTCATACAAAGTTTGCATGGAAGGAAAACAACCACGATTGCCATTTGCGTCAGAAGCTGCTCCAAGAGCAAAATATGCCTTGGGAGTTGTACATTCTGATGTGTGTGGTCCATTTCCAGTAGCATCAATTTAAGGGAATAAATACTCTGTGTTGTTTGTTGATGAATTCACAAGAATGACATGGGTATCCCTTATTAAATTTAAACATGAGGTGTTTGATGAATTCAAGAAGTTCAGAATGAAGGCTGAGAATCAGAGTGGTCAGAAGTTGAAGATTCTTAGAACTGATGGTGGAGGTGAGTATAACTCTAAAGAGTTCCAGAAGTTCTGTGAGGAGAATGGAATTGAGCATGAGGCTACTGCTCCTTATACCCCTCAACACAATGGTCTTGCTGAAAGAAGAAATCACACTTTGCTTGATATGGTGAGAAGCATGCTAAAGGAGAAGAAGCTTCCTCAGAAGCTCTGGGGAGAAGCTGTTGCCACTGCAACGTATGTACTCAACTGATGTCCTACGAAGAAGTTGAAGGAAATAGTTCCAATACAAAAGTGGACTAGAGATAAGCAAAGTGTTAGTCATCTGAAGGTGTTTGGTTCTGTTTGCTATAAACATGTTCCAGAAGTCATAAGACAGAAGCTGGATGATAGAAGCAAAGTGATGATTCTGATAGGGTACCACAGTACAGGCGCATACAAGCTCTATTGTCCAAAAACCAATAAAATTAAATTCAGCAGAGATGTGATTGTGAAGGAATCAAAAGTTTGGAATTGGGATAAGTCTCAATCTGATTCTGATGTTAGAACTTCTGAAGAAAGGTCAGAGTTAAGAATTTCTGAAGTTGGAGTAAACTCTGACGTTGATTCTGACTCTGATAGTGATTCTAACTCTGGAAAAGACTCAGAAGATGAAGGTGACTCTGATGATCCAGACTCTGATGGTAATCCAGATTCTAGTGGCAATTCAGACTCTGAAGATGGCCAAGGCTCTGGAGGAAGTCAAGCCTCTGAAGCTAGAAATTCTGAAGTTCAAGACTATGGAAATATGCCAGACCCTGAAGATGGTCAAAGCTCTTGAGGAAGTCAATCATTTGAAGCCCAAGACTCTGAACAAGTTCAGAGACCACAAAAAATAAGAAACGTCCCCAAAAGATATGCAGAATTTGACATGCTGCAAGACACTGAAGTAGACTCTGAAGGAGAAGTTATTCAGTGTGCCATGGTAGTAGACTCTGAACCCATAAGTACAGAAGAGACTCTTAAGCAGAAGCTCTGGTTGAATGCCATGAAAGAAGAACTGGATGCTATAGAGAGAAACAAGACTTGAAAGCTGACAGAACTTCCAAAAGACAAGAAAGCCATCAGCGTCAGATGGGTTTTCAAGCAGAAGTTAAAGCCAGATGGTTCAATTGGCAAACATAAAGCAAGGTTGGTAGCCAGAGGATTTCTACAGAAACCTGGGCTGGATTATCTGAAGTGTTTGCACTTGTAGCAAGACATGAAACAATCAGAATGGTGATTGCAATAGCTGCTAACAGGAATTGGCCTCTGAGGCATTTAGATGTAAAATCTGCATTTCTGAACGGTGCATTAGAAGAAGAAGTTTATGTGTCACAACCTCCTGGATTTGTGAAAAAGAATCAGGAAGGGATGATGTACATATTATACAAAGCTCTATATGGACTGAAACAAGTGCCCAGAGCTTGGAATCAGAAGATTGATTCATTTTTCAAGAAGCAAGGCTTTCAGAAATGTGAGATGGAGTATGGTGTCTATGTTCAACATACTTCTGAAGGCAATATGACTCTGATATGTTTATATGTTGATGATATACTATTGACTGGAAATTCTGAACAGGAGATAGCCAAGTTCAAGAAAGTTCTGATGAATGAATTTGAAATGACTGATCTAGGCAAAATGACATACTTTCTAAGGATGGAGTTCAGATATTCTGAGAAAGGAACCATTTTGCATCAGCTCAAGTATGAATTAGAACTTCTGAAGAGATTTGAACTGAAGAATTGTAAGATTGCTGTCACACCTTCTGATACAAATCAGAAACTGGATTCTGACTCTGATGAAAAGGATGTGGACGCTACAACCTTCAAACAGTTGGTTGGTTCTCTGAGGTATTTGTGCAATACCAGACCTGATATTTGCTATTCTGTTGGGATGGTTAGTAGGTTCATGAGTAAACCTAAGTGGTCCCATTATCAAGCTGCTGTCAGGATTCCGAGGTATATCAAGGGAACTCTGAAGTATGGAGTGTTGTTTCCTTCTGGAAGAAAGGATGAGTCAGAACTTCTGAGTTATTCAGATTCTGATTGGTGTGGAGATAGAGTTGACAGAAGAAGTACCTCTGGTTACCTGTTCAAATTTCTGGGAGGTCCTATTTCTTGGTGTTCCAAGAAGCAACCTGTTGTGGCATTATCAACCTGTGAAGCTGAATACATTGCAAATGCTGTTACTGCATGCCAAGCTGTGTGGATTATGAATCTGTTGCAGGATCTGAAGATTAAAATAAACAAACCTCTGAAGCTGATGATTGACAACAAGTCTGCAATCAATCTTGCCAGAAATCCAGTGTTGCATGGGAGAAGCAAGCATATTGAGACAAAGTATCATTTTCTGAGACATCAAGTTCAGAGTGGAGTGTTAGAAGTTGTACACTGCAGCACTCAAAAACAGTTGGCAGATGCTCTGACGAAAGCTATCAAGACTGATCAATTTCTCAGACTAAGAGATGAAATTGGTGTTACAAGTTTTGATGGAATATGAATTAAGGGATGGTATTAGAAGTAATTCATATTTATTAGTTGTACTATTTTCTTAGCCCCTAAGTTTGTTAGATGTTATTTTAGTATTTTTATTTTATTCTAGTAACCCTAGTATTAGCTTACAAATAGGGTAACAATCATTGCAATTTTGTAGTGTGTGTAGCCGTCATTCTCTTAATAGAATATTTCTCTATTCATCATTTATTCTATCCTTGCACCAACAAAACACCTCATTTTGAAAACATTAATTGGTTTCTGTTTTGTTCTTTATTTTCACTCATATTAGAAAAAGCCTTTATTGTAAAACATAGAGAATATATATTTTTTTCTATTTTATATTACTCATTGTCATTAGAGTCGGGTTCTGAAGCTATAAGGTAAGTTTTATGCAGAGGGGTTTATTTCTGAATATGATAATAAATTTTTTATTTTTGAGATTTTAGTGTGTTTGTTTTAAGTTTTTGGGTATTATAGTTATATTGTTTGTTTATATTAAAGAATATGACATTTACATTAAGGTTTGATAAAATTTTACTATGTATTGTAAAAATTTGTCAGTCTCTTTGTTAATGATTAACAATTTTGTAAATTATGTAATAAATTAAATAGTTAAAAAGAATTAGCAGGCTGACCTGCCAACCCGCCAATTCGTTAGTAAATAGAACAAACTTGACTTTTGAGCTCGGACGCCTAAATTGATCCGTCTCGTCCCACATTTTGACAGATTTAAATGAACATATTTAAACGGAACAGACCGCCCGTTTTATCATATATATATATATATATATATATATATATATATATATATATATATATATATATATATATATATATATATATATATATATATATATATATATATATATATATATATATATATATATATATATATATATATATATATATATATATATATATAAATGAATATCTATAATAATAATATAATTTAGATATTAGACACCCAAATTTTATTATATTTTTCACAATTTGCTCCTTATAGTAAGCTTCAAAATTTGCTTTTTGATGATATCTATACCCTTACCTTGATACAGTATTTACCCGATACTATAGTATGTATCCATTCCCATGATCCCATCCGCCCATCCCTACATTTGTCATGGATCGTAACGTTCTATCTCCCCACCCTAGGCGGCAAACAGCTGTTTATCTTTTTTTCAATTAGTAAAATCACAACACTATCATTAAAAAACCATAGGTAAAAAAAATACAAAAAACAAAAATGTCGAGAATAGTAAAGTTAGAAAGAAAAGGACAAGCGTGAAATGGTTCTGAGATAAAACCCTTTGTTTCATTACTCCATTCGTCTATCTCACTCCTTAAGCCTATAGTGTGATAGAAAATCAACAAACAACACAAACAAACAAAGAAACTCAACGCACGCAGACTTCAAAATGCCTCTTCCTTCATCACTATGAAGAAACCTTTTCTCTTCATCTTCTCCACAGAAGATGTCTCTCTCACCCCAACTCCAACAACAATCTCCTTCTTTCCTCGATGCCCTTCTCTGTGAAGAGCACAACTTCGAAGATGATGATTCCGATGCAACCGTTACCGATTCTGAAGACCCATCTGGGGCTAAGTTGCTGTCTTTACCTTTCGTTTTGCTTCACAATGATGTCTTTTGGGAAAGCGACGAGCTTGTTTCGTTGATTTCTAAAGAGGGTGAGACCCGTTTGTGTTGTGGGAATCTTGTTGGTGATGGATCTTTGGAAGAGATTCGTGTGGAGGCTGTCAACTGGATTTCGAAAGTCTGTGCTCATTATGGGTTTTCTACTTTGACTACTGTTCTTGCTGTTAACTACTTTGATAGATTTATTACTAGTTTGAAGTTTCAGAAGGATAAACCTTGGATGACTCAGCTTACTGCTGTTGCTTGTTTGTCTCTTGCTGCTAAAATGGAGGAAACCCATGTGCCACTTCTTTTAGATTTTCAAGTATGTTTTTTTTCTTTTTTTATTCTTTGAGATGAAGTCTAAGTGTTTGATGAAATGCTGCTTAGTTTTTTTTTTTTGTTTTTTTGGTGTTTATGGTTCAGGGGTTTACTTTTTTTGTTTTTTTTTTAATGTTTGTTGTTAGGTTGAGGAATCTAGATTTGTGTTTGAAGCTAAGACTATACAGAGAATGGAGCTTTTGGTGTTGTCTACTTTGAAATGGAGGATGCATCCGGTGACACCGATTTCCTTCTTTGAACACATTGTTAGAAGGCTTGGTTTGAAGAGCCGTTTGCACTGGGAGTTTATGTGGCGTTGTGAGAGGGTTCTTCTTCATGTTATTGCTGGTAAGTAATTATGCAGATTTAGTTGAAACTTTTTTAGCTTTCATCATCAATGCAAATAAATTAGATACTCGTACTAGTTAATTATTATCCCATATTAAACTGAATCAGTGGTGTAGCATTAAGAGTGATTGTACTCATGATTATTCAATGTTACAATTGTTGTCAGATTCAAAGGTTATGATGAGTTATCTTCCATCTACATTGGCTGCTGCTACAATGATCCATGTAATTAAAGAGATTGAACCATTTAATGCATCTGAGTACATTAATCAGCTATTGGGTTTACTAAAGATTAGTGAGGTTTGTGCATTTAATTTAAATGTTTTTTTCCCTCTACATTGCCAATCATGCTGTTGGTTTGATGGATTGGTTAAAATTTTGGTGTTGATTTTACAGGAACAAGTGAACCAATGCTACAAGCTTATGCTGAAGCTATTAGTTAGCGGCGATGGCATTTATAGTCTTCACCAGAAACGGAAGCGTGTATCTGAACCAAGTAGCCCGGGTGGTGTCATTGACGCTTCTTTCAGTTGTGACAGCTCAAATGATTCATGGACCGTGGCATCGTCCGTTTCGCTTTCAGTGCAGCCGATGTTTAAGAGGAGTAGAGCTCAGGATCAGCAGATGCGACTTCCTTCTGTGAATCGCGTGTCTATTGATGTCCTTAATAGCCCTCGTTAATAATGAACGATCTTAGTATTTTTACTTCAAATGTGGTAGCTCTCTTTCACATAATTCTGGTGGCAGTTATGTTATTGATTCCAATTACATTATGTTCTAATTACTATATACATTTCTAGCCAAACATTTGAAAATGAATGGAATGAGGCAGAGGCTGAGATTCCTTCACCCACTTTTTCTATTAAGGTGGAGCAGGGATCTGATACTGAGTAGAAAGATGAGTTATGAACTTATAGTTCTACTTGTGAGTTATTTATCAACTTCAACTTTTACTCATCTTACACTTTGCTTATTACTTATGTCTATCTCTGTTCATGAAGAATAGGTATTGCAGATGACAATTGTTAGGTGCTAACTAATCATCCAAGATAGGTCAAATGTCTGAAGTAAATAATGATACCCTTATACAATGTCAAACCTAACCCAATAAGAAAAACATGTTGTCCTCTAGGTCTTGGAGGCAGTTACATTAGATAAAATATAACTTCAGATAACATTTCAAAAATTTCAATCTCTCTTCTATTTCCCTAAATCCTATACCTTTGCATATTGATTTTGACGGTTCAACCTAGATTAACCGTTTACGTTGTTTAATCTTGAATTTCATCGACCGAGATTGCCTACTGCTTCTAAATCTGTGATTCCCTTGCATTACTGAATCTGGATCCTTTATGGTGTGGGGTATGAGCAGTCACATGTAGATCTGGAACCCAATCTTTTAGCCATTAACTTTGGTATTGAAAACCTAAAACCATAACTTCATTAAATCTTTTATGTTGCTTCAAATTCCATTTTGGTGTCAAACTTGTCAATCTCTGCATTCTTGGTCTCACCTATTTAGCCCCGCATTTAAAAACTTCTGCAGGTAAAAAATATTGAAATCTGAAGTGTGTATTCAAAGACAATTATAGATTCTTATGGTCAAATGACTAAATTTAGCAGATTGACATTAAGTATGACATTGGACTTTATAAAATTTCATTGTCAGTGGTTACAAATAAAACATATTTGATAAAAGAAACCAAGCTGCTACAATGATGCTTTAATAGAAAATGCATAAAGCACAAGATGTAGATGGGAAATAATTGCATAAGTTGAGTTTTCAACTATCTGTGCTGTTGTATTTGACTTCATTTTTGGTAGAAAATGAATTATCCCTGAAGTCCAAATCTTTATGACCCTTGTTTGAATAGCATGTTAGGAAAGTGATTATTGAGAGCTATATTGACAAGATAGATTGCCATTAAGACCAAGAGGAAATGGGGGGTTTTCTAGACTAAAATAAACACCATCAAGTATTCAAATATGATCAAAGGGTAAAGACAGGTCAAGTTTTCTGAAAATGACTGCCCATAATTGGGTATACCTCTGCTTTGAGGATGTTACTTTGTTCCCACTGTGGTCCTGTTTTTAGTTTTTTGCTTTTATCATTTTGAGTTGGTTATGGTTCGCTATATGTATCAGATGCATGATGCTATTGTATGATGATTTTGCAATAGTCCACAGCATGAGGGATTTTTTTTTTCCTTTTCAAAGTGACAGCTATATTCCTGCTGAATAATGATAATTCTCGGTGATATGATGAGTGCTTGTGAGAGTCAAATTTGGTAGTTATCTTGCACTGCTTTCTCATGTCTTTAGAAGTACTAGCTAAAGTTGTGTCTGTCTTAATTAAAATTTTGATTTGGTTAGAAGCTGAGAGCACCATGGTTGATCTAACCGAATCCAAGGAAGAATCACTAAGTCAGTGTCACTAACACTAGGCGATCCACTCCTCGAATTACCATTAGACGAACTTTCGTAACTACCAAGCATTTGAGACCATAACTCCCACATTTCAACATCATTTGAGGCTCTATGACTCTCCTATAGGAATCACACTCTACAATAAACATCATGAATAGAAAGAAGTATCAAAAAACCACAAGGAAATAAAGTTTTACCCAATGTTGTAAACAGTTGAAAGGAGTTGCAGGATAAGGTAGGGAATGATAAGATATGCAACAACAAGAAACTACAAACTAGAGTGAAGAGATGAGGGAAATGAAAATTCTTAAGCCTAATTAAAGGGTTAAGTGGCAGATAAAAGAATGACTGTATTTAAAGCTATTATCTAGCCATTTGGTATTCACTACAGCTAGTGGAAGGCCACTGCATCTAGTATAAGTGAAAGAGCCGTAAAATAGATTTTTATAACCAACAAATAGTAGCATGTCGTGACGTCACATCCAAAAAATTATAAGAAAGTTGTAACGCCCTGTTTATTTTGAATTACTTTTCGTAATTTAATATTGTAAAGTTGTGCGTATAAATGTGATTATGTATGTTTTGTTATGTTTGGGGTACCCTGCAATAGGGTGTAGTGACCTTAATGTTAACGATCTCGAGGGTGAGGGGTGTGTGGCTAATTTTGTAAAATTGGTGGTATGGTGAGAACGATTAATAAGTAATATTAATAATTTAATTGTTATAAGTTAATGTTATTATTTTAGTTATAAAATAATTGGTAATATTAATATTGGAATAATAATAATTATAATAACATAAGAATATTAAGGTGAAAATAAGAAGGAGGGACATAGTTGGCAATTAGGAGAATGTCGAAGGCATAATAGAGAGTTAGAGGAATAAGTAAGGGCATAAGAGGCAAATCATAGTTGAGGGGGTTATAAGGGAATTGGAAGATTGAAATCAGTTTCTGATCGGTACGTGTTTTGGAACTCACAGTGAGAAAGGTTGGGGCTAGAGGAGAAGAAGATGAACTACCATCAGTGAAAGTCTAGAAAGCTTGATTTTGAGGTAAGGGTGAGATTTTGATTTTATAAGGGTTAATATGTTGAATGGCGGGTAAAAGTTAGGTTTTGTTTTATGGGTGGAATGTTGTTCTATGTTATGATTACTATGAATACTTGATCAATGATGAAATTGTTAGTTGATTCTGTGATAAACGATTTTTTCTAACTGACATGTGATGAGTTTTGTACATATATGTGTGTAGTAATTCTGTTTTAGAAATTGTTGAAAGTGCCTCCATTGTTGAGTTTTGGAGCTTTGAGCCGGAAGTATGAAATTGATGATAATTTGTTGTTAATTTATGAGTAAAACATAGCCTAATTGAGTTTTAGGATGTTATTTTGATATAAAATCAGATCTAGGGTGATGGCGGTTAGTGGTATAGACTTTGGAGTGAAAATTTAAAGTGAAAGTGCTTTTAAAAAAAGTGATTTTTGGGGTTCGGAACAGTGTGCGTCGACTGCTAGAACCCTTGGGTCGATCTTAGGTCATCCAAATGTAATATTGTGGAAATTTGAACAGTATGAGTCGAATCATAGGCCTCGTGTCGACCTAAGTACCCTGCGCGTCGACTTTGGGGTCGACTCATAGGTAGAAAAACGCCATAAACGGTTTCGGTCATAACTTTTTAACCATTAATCTAAATGACGAACCATTCGAAGTGTTGGAAAGATAATGATCAAAACTTTAACATGGTATAATCAGATGAACCAGTTTTCTTATATTTTTATTTTTAATATGTTGGAGATTACGACTATTACTTGTTCTGCATGTAAAGAAATCCCGTTGTAAGTGGCGAAACTTGAATGTTGTTATAAAGAGGTTGTTGTGGTGTTATCGGTGTAAAATGAACATGTTTGAGGATGTCATTGTGATTGCATTATATATATATATATATATATATATATATATATATATATATATATATATATATATATATATATATATATATATATATATATATATATATATATATATATATATATATATATATATATATATATATATATATATATATATATATATATATATATATATATATATATATATATATATGTATGTCTATACTGTATGAAATATATTTTTATGTTTGTTGGCCAATTTGGGCGGTGTATAATAACCATGGTGGTGGGTTATTGTACACGATGGTGTTGGTGTTGTTGTATGCATAAACAGTTACATTGCATACAATTGTAGACAGATGGTCCGTTGTTGGTAAGCCTAAAATCCCAGTGTGTGGATTAGGTTGTTAGCTGACTCGGAGGTGATGGATCCGTGAGTGGTTCTGATCCTAGGAGGTGGGGATCAGAACAATGGACCTGGGTGTTCATGAAAATTGGTACCACATGCATACACATTGAGTCGGGTGTGAGTCTCATTGCATTATATGTCATATATGTTGATAAGTTGTTAAATACGTGGTGATGTGTGATTAATTGATTTGTATCGTGTGATTTGTTGTTGTTTGGTGAATAATTGGTGATGATATCGTTGGATGATTGATATGAGATGTTAGTTGAATTGTTGTTGTCCTAACTTAGTGCATGCTGTTTAACATACTTTCCTTTATAATATCATAATATCTCACCCCTTCTGTTTGAATATTGCCTCCACATGGGCAATGTGGAGATACTCCGTAGTAGGACTCAGGTGTGAGTTGAAGATGAAGTCTCCTTATCTCTTCTTTATAGTTGGTTTGCTCTTATTGTAACATCGGGGAGTAGTGAAAACGTTTTTATGATTTATATTTTCTTTGAGATTGTGGACATCTCCTTTATCTTATCTAATTACTTTTAATGGATCATGTGATGCCACGTTGACTTTTACATGACATGAAACAATAAATGAGTTTATGATTTCGGTACGAATAAAATAATGTTCAGGTTTTATATGTTGGTCGTAACATCCTAAGTTTCATGTATCTATTTAATTACTCTAATGTTTTATTTAAGAATATTACGGGGGTTTATTTAGGGTGTTACATAGTGGTATTAGAGCAGGTCGGTCTGTTCGGCCAAGTTGTTGAGTCATTGTTGTTTGACATTTGACTACTGTCGTTGTCGTTTCCTTAACCAGTGTGTGTTGTTGTTGATGTGTAACAGAGAATGGATGGAAGGATCGATGCTGCTATTGCTGCAGCTTTGCAGGCTGTTGCTCAGGCTATGCAGAACCAACTAATGCTGGTGAGAATGACGAGTTTCGGAAGAACAAACCGCCTACCTTCAAGGGAAGATACGATCCAGATGGAGCGCAAACTTGGCTCAGAGAGATCGAAAGGATCTTCCGAGTTATGAATTGTCTTGAGGCACAGAAGATATGGTTAGGCATTCACATGTTAGCTGAAGAGGCCGATGACTGGTGGGTTAGCACCCGTCAATTGTTGGGAGCTACAGGAGAAGTTATCACTTGAGTTGTGTTCAGTAGGGAATTCATGAGGATATACTTTCTTGAAGATGTCCTAGGTAAGAAGGAAATTGATTTTTCTGGAGTTGAAGCAGGGTAACATGTCGGTTACAAAATATGCTGCTAGATTTGGGGAACTTGCTAAGTTCTACCCTCACTACAGTGAGGAAACTGCTGAGTTCTCGAAGTGTGTCAAATTTGAGAACGGTTTGAGGCCTGAGATCAAACAGGCGATCGAGTACCAACGAATAAGGAGATTTCTAGATTTGGTGGATTGTTGTAGAATCTATGAAGAAGATAGCAAGGCTCGATCGACTCACTATAAAGGACTGGCCGAGAGGAAAGGAAAATAACAGATGAACCGTGGAAAGCCTTATGCAGGTCCAACTGATAAAGGTAAACCGAGATATGTTAATGGAAAGAAGCAGAGTGAGGGAGGTGCTCCTACGATTCCTAAGTACTATAGATGTGGTGAGATGTGTCATCGCATCAATGAGTGTAAGATCGATGTGAATAAGTGCTACAAGTGTGGTAAGACAGGACATCTGGTCGCTAATTGCACTGAGAAGGTAGTGATTTGCTTCAATTACGGAGAACCTGGTCATATCAGTACTCATTGCCAGAAATCAAAACAAGCTGCAACTAGAGGCAAAGTGTTCGCTCTGTCAGAAACTCAGACTTCCAGTGAAGACAAGTTGATCAGAGGTATATGTTACATTAATAATATGCCTTTGGTTGCTATTATTGATACTGGTGCTACTCATTCCTTTATTTCTAATGATTGTGTAAAAAAGCTAGACCTTAGTGTATTTATAATGAAGGGAGAAATGGTTATCAAAACTCATGCTAAGGGATCAGTGGCTACTTCCCTTGTTTGCTTGAATTGTCCTTTGAGAATCTTTGATAGGGATTTCGGTGTGGATCTCATTTGCTTGCCGCTGATGAATCTCAATATTATCTTGGGAATGAACTGGTTTATATATAACCATGTTCAGATTAATTGTTTTAATCAATCGACGTGGTTTCCTACTCCTAGTGATGAGGAGGGGGCTGGTTTCTTATCTATGAAAGAGTTGAAGGAGATTTTATAAGATGACACTCAGGTGTTTGCGATGTTCGCATCGCTATCTGTTGACAGCCAAGCTGCGATCGATGAAGTGTAGGTGGTACGAGAGTTTCCAGAAGTATTTTAGGAGAATATTTCAAATGTACTGCCAAAAAGAAAAGTGGAATTTACTATTAATTTTGTCTCTGGTACCAGACCTATTTCTATGGAACCATACAGGATGTTGGCTTTAGAATTAGCGGAGTTAAAGAAACAACTAGAAGACTTGTTCAAAACGAAGTTTGTAAGACCAAGTGTGTCACCTTGGGGAGCTTCAGTATTGTTGGTAAAGAAGAAAGATGGTAGTATGAGATTGTGTATAGATTATCGACAGTTGAAAAAAGTGACGATTAAGAACAAGTATCCACTTCCAAGGATAAATAATTTAATGGATCAACTGGTGGGTGCTCAAGTGTTCAGCAAGATAGACTTGAGGTCGGGTTATCATCAAATAAAAGTAAAAGATGAATATGTTCAGAAGACCGAATTCAAGACTCGTTACGGACATTATGAATACTTGGTGATGCCTTTTGGTGTTTCTAATGCACCTGGTGTATTTATGGAGTATATAAATCAGATTTTTCATAACTACTTAGATCAATTTGTTGTAGTGTTCATTGATGACATTATAATCTATTCTAAGTCAGAAGAGGAGCATGAGAAACATTTGAGGATTGTGTTGTGGGTTCTAAAGGAGAAGAAGATTTATGCTAAGCTATCGAAGTGTGAGTTCTGGTTGAAGGAGGTTAGCTTCCTTGGTCATGTTATTTCAGGTAATGGTATCATAGTGGATCCTTCCAAAGTAGATGCAGTTCTACAATGGGAAACTCTGAAGTCGGTTACCGAAACTCAAAGCTTTTTGGGGTTGGTTGGTTACTACCATAGATTAATTGAAGGTTTTTCCAAGTTAGAACTTCCGCTAACTCAACCGACCTGCAATGGTAGGCCGTTCATATGGGATATTCATTGTGAGAAGAGATTCGTAGAGTTGAAGAAGAGGTTGACCAAGGCTCTGATATTGGTTTTTCCTGAACCAAATGAACCTTTTGTAGTATATTGCGATGCGCCACTAATGGGTCTAGGAGATGTGTTGATGCAAGATGGATATGTTGTGGCTTATGCTTCTCGGCAGTTGAGAATTCATGAGAGGAACTATCCTACCCATGACTTAGAGTTGGCTGCAGTAGTGTTTGTATTAAATATCTTGAGACATTATTTGTATGGTTCTAGGTTCGAAGTTTTTAGTTACCAGAAAATCTTGGGGTACTTGTTTGATAAAAAGGAATTAAACATGAGACAACGTAGGTGGTTGGAATTCTTGAAAGACTATGATTTCGAATTGAATTATCATCTCAGTAAAGCTAATGTCGTGGCTGATGATTTAAGTCGGAAGTCGTTGCATATGTCAGCAATGATGGTTAGAGAGTTGGAACTTGTGGAACAGTTTAGATACATGAGTTTAGTATGTGAATTAACACATCAGAGTTTGAAGTTGGGGATGCTAACAATCAATAATGCTTTTCTTACTAGGATTAAAGTTTATCAGAAACTAGATGTGAAATCGGTGGACTTGATGGTTGGAGATGATCAAGCTGCAAAGAATGATTTCAAAGTAGATGAACAAGGTGTGTTGAGATTCAGGAGTAGAATTTGTATTCCCGATAATGCGGAACTAAAGAAGATGATTTTAGAAGAAGGTCATCAGAGTAGCTTAAGTATCCATTCGGGAGTTACTAAGATGTACAAAGATCTGAAGAAGATATTTTGGAGGTCAGGAATGAAGCGCGATGTGGCGCAGTTTGTTTATGCTTGTCTGACTTGCTAGAAGTTTAAGGTTGAGCATTAGAGACCTGCAGGGTTGATGCAACCATTGGCTATTCCAGAATGGAAATGGGACAACATTTCTATGGATTTTGTGACGGGATTGCCAAATAATCTGAGGGGGAATGATGCTATTTGGGTGATCGTAGATAAACTGACAAAGTCGGCCCATTTTATTCCGATTAACATCAGTTTTTCTGTGCAGAAGTTGGCGGAGATCTACATCCGTGTAATTGTTAAGTTGCATGGAATTCCATTGAGCATTGTGTCAGATAGAGATATGAGGTTCACTTCCAAGTTTTGGGAGATTTTGCAAGAGGAGCTGGGGTTGTGTTTGGCTTATCATCCATAGACAGATGGTCAGACAGAGATAAATATTCAATCGTTAGAAGATCTATTAAGGGCCTGTGTTCTAGAACAAGGAGGTGTTTGGGATAATCATTTGCCATTGGTCGAATTCACTTATAACAACATTTTTCATTCTAGTATTGGGATTTCACCTTTTGAAGTGTTGTATGAACGGAGATGCAGGACACCTTTGTGTTGGCATGAATCTGGTGAGAGTGTGGTGCTTGGACCTAAATTAGTCCAACAAACTATGGAGAAAGTGAAACTAATTCGGGAACAAATGAAAGCTTCTCAAAGTAGACATAGAAGCTATCATGACAAGAGGAGAAAAGATCTTGAGTTCCAGGAAGGGGACCATGTTTTCTTAGGAGTAACTCCAGTGACCAGTGTTGGACGTGCCCTGAAGTCGAAGAAGCTCACTCCTCGGTTTATCGGTCCATATCAAATATTTGAGCGGGTAGGAGCTGTTGCTTATAGAGTGATGTTGCCACCAAGTTTGCCCAATTTGCATGATGTATTTCATGTTTCGCAGTTGTGGAAGTACATTCCAGATCTGTCGCATGTGATTTCGATGGACGATGTACAAGTAAGGGATAACCTTACTGTGGAGGCTTTACCTGTGAGAAGTGATGGTCATGAGGTGAAACAGTTACGGGGCAAGGAGATGACTCTCGTGAAGGTCGTGTGAGGAGGCGCTGCCAGAGGAAATACAACTTGAGAGTTGGAGAGCAGGATGCGAGAGTCGTATCCTGAGTTGTTTGCATTAGATAATTTTCGAGGACGAAAATATTTTAAGTGGCGGAGAGTTGTAACGTCCCGTTTACTTTAAATTATTTTTCGTAATTTAATATTGTGAAGTTGTGTGTATAAATATGATTATGTGTGCTTTGTTGTGTTTGGGGTACCATGCGGTAGGGTGTAATGACCTTAATGTTAACGACCTCGAGGGTGAGGAGTGTGTGGCTAATTTTGTAGAATTGATGGTGTAGTGAGAATGATTAATAAGTAATATTAATAATTTAATTATTATGAGTTAATGTTGTTACTATTTTAGTTATAAAATAATTGGTAATATTAATATTGGAATAATAATAATTATAATAATATAAGAATATTAAGGTGAAAATGAGAAGGAGGGGCATAATTGGCAATTGGGAGAATGCTAAGGGCATAATAGAGAGTCAGAGGAATAAGTAAGGGCATAAGAGGCAAACCATAGTTGAGGGGGTTATAAGAAAATTGGAAGATTAGAATCAGTTTCTGATCGTACGTGTTTTAGAACTCACAGTGAGAAAGGTTAGGGCTAGAGGAGAAGAAGAGGAACCACCATCAGTGAAAGTCTAGAAAGCTTGATTTTGAGGTAAGAGTGAGATTTTGATTTTATAAAGGTTAATATGTTGAATGGTGGATAAAAGTTAGGTTTTGTTTTATGGGTGGAATGTTGTTCTATGTTATGGTTATTATGAATACTTGATCAATGATGAAATTATTAGTTGATTGTGTGATAAACGATTTTTTCTAACTGATATGTGATGAGTTATGTACATATATGTGTGTAGTAATTCTGTTTTAGAAATTGTTGAAAGTGCCTCCATTGTTGAGTTTTGGAGCTTCGAGTCGAAAGTATGAAATTGATGATAATTTGTTGTTAATTCACGAGTAAAACATAGCCTAATTGAGTTTTAGGATGTTATTTTGATATAAAATCGGGTCTAGGGTGATGGGGGTTAGTGGTATAGACTTTGGAGTGAAAATATGGGGTGAAAGTGCTTTTAAAAAAGTGATTTTTGGGGTTCGGAACAGTGTGCGTCGACCGCTAGAACCCCTGAGTTGACCTGAGGTCACCCAAATGTAATATTATGGAAATTTGAATAGTATGAGTTGACTCATAGGCCTTGCGTTGTCCTAAGTACCCTGCGCGTTGACTTATAGGCAAAAAAATGGCATAAACGGTTTCGGTCATAAATTTTTAACCGTTATCTAAATGATGAACCGTTGGAAAGCTAATGAGAAGAACTTTAACATGGTATGATTAGATGAACTATTTTTCTAATATTTTTATATTTAATATGTTGGAGATTACAACTATTACTTGTTGTGCATGTAAAAAAATCCCGTTGTAAGTGGCGATACTTGAATGTTGTTATAAATAGGTTGTTGTGGTGTTATTGATGTAAAATAAGCATGTTTAATGATGTCATTGTGATTTCATAATATATATATATATATATATATATATATATATATATATATATATATATATATATATATATATATATATATATATATATATATATATATATGTCTGTCTATACTTTTATGCTTGTTGGTAAATTTGGACGGTGTACAATAACCATGGTGGTTGGTCATTGTTTAAGATGGTGTTGGTGTTACTGTATGCATAACTAGTGACATTGCATACATTTGTGGACAAATGGTCTGTTTTTGGTGAGCCTAAAATCTTATTGTGTGGATTGGGTAAGTAGCTTATTCGGAGGTGATGGATCAATGAGTGGTTCTGATCCTAGGAGGTGGGGATCAGAATAGTGAACCTGAGTGTTCACGAAAGTTGGTACCACATGCATACACATTGAGTCGGGTGTGAGTCTTATTGCATTATATGTCATATATGTTGCTAAGTTGCTAAATACGTGGTTATGGGTGATTAATTGATTTGTATAATGTGATTTACTGTTGTTTGGTGAATAATTGGTGATGATATCGTCAGATGATTTATGTGAGATGTTAGTTGAATTATTGTTGTGCTAATTTACTGCATGCTGTTTAACATACTTTCCTTTATAATATCATGATATCTCACTCATTCTGTTTGAATATTGCCTCCACGTGGGCAATCTGCAGATACTCCGCAGTAGGACTCAGGTGTGAGTTGAAGATGGAGTCTCCTTATCTCTTCTATATAGTTGGTGTCTGTTCTGATTGTAACACTAGGGAGTCGTGGGAACGTTTTTATAATTTATATTTTCTTCGAGATTGTGGACATTTCCTTTATCTTGTCTAATTACTTTTAATAGATTATGTGATGCAACATTGACTTTTACATGCCATGAAACAATAAATGAGTTTATGATTCCGCTGCGAATAAAATAATGTTCAGGTTTTGTATGTTGGCTGTAACATCCTAAGTTTCGCGTATTTCTTTAATTACTCTGATGTTTTATTTAAGAATATTACGAGAGTTTATTTAGGGTGTTACAAAATTCACCAAAGAATATTAAATAACCTCGAAAGTATTTCGCCCTTATATGACTCATGATATGGGTATATGAAAATGTATGACTTGACAACTGAACTCTGAAAATTGTTTTGCCACTACACGACTCATGCTTGGGGTTCCATGTGAATGTCTTATCTGACAACCGAACTTAGAAAATCATTTCGCCCTATGCAACTCATGCTTGGGAGTCTGTGTGCAAATCTGATCTATTTAGGTCGAGGACGTAATGGCTGGGAAGGAGCTTGATCCACCAAAGAATCTATCACAAGTTGATAACTCGCTCGTCATAATGTGGCCGGGTAAAACCATTTGGTGCACCAGAACGATCCTTATGACAACTAATGTAAGGGGAATATATATATATATATATATATATATATATATATATATATATATATATATATATATATATATATATATATATATATATATATATATATATATATGTATATATATATATATATATATATATATATATATATATATATATATATATATATATATATATATATATATATATATATATAATATTTCTCTTTTAAATAAATTTTGATTTCTATAAATATATAATTTTTTATTTTTAGTCCTCTGGACTTTTTTGTGTAACAATAGTCCCTCAAATGTTAATAATAAATTTAGTCCTCATGAAAATGTTAAACGCAACACTTAATTGAAAAACTAAAATAGAAAGGTGGTGTATTTATAGGGATTAAATTGTGTTTTAATACAAATATTTGGTCTCTATCAATATTTAATATTTTGTTTCTATTCACTTTATACAGTGTCACACTTGTAGTAAAATAACAAATTGTATTCTTATTTCTATCTGGAAAATATGTCACAAATCTTAACACTCTACAGATATTTTCACTAATCAATTATTCAAAAGATGGATTTTATGTGAATAATTTTATATTAGTAGTAGTAAGTTTTGTGTATAAAAGGAATCAAGGAATGAATCATTGTGTAAATAGAGCTATGAAACAGGTAACATAATTGATATTTTATGGAATCAAAAGAACCTACCTAGTTACCTATAGCATCACCTCAAGTCAGGTTGGTATTGATTCAATGCTTGATCATATTGATCTCAACCGTTAGATTAATCGTACAATCCACTTTTGATTACTGGTCAACCTAGAGTCAGTGCTTTTGATAAACACTTAAACTTACCAACTCATGCATGTGCTCATTATGTGTTTTCTTTTTCTTTTTCTAATGTTAGAAATATGATTGGTTGTCAGAAGAAAATGAGAACAGAAAAACTGATGATAATTAGATGATAATTAGTGAGAAGAAAGAAATACGTATACACTAAATTTGTTCATACAATATTTAGCACTATCTGAATTTTTAAATATAACTCTTTTTGAGCTTTATTTTTTCTTCTATATTTTTTTTAATTTGTAACTATATTAATTATTTTTTACCAACATAATTATAATTATGTTATACTTTTTATGCAATTTGTATCGAAGTTTTAAGAAAGAATTACTTATTTATCTCTTTTAGAGTGTAATTTTGTAAAACGAGATTAATTATCAATAAATTTAATAATATAATATTTTTTATTTATTTATAATTTCAATATTTTTAAGGGCTCGTATGTTTAATGCAGTTTAAGAATATATAATTCAAAATAGAGAAGAAACGAATATTATGTTTTTGAATGGACATACACGCCCTTTTTCACATAGTCAATGTTGGATTTCAAGTGTAAAAGTGCATAGTTTCATTTCGATTAGGAATGGAGAAAATGTTGGGTTTATAAGAGAGGTGACTCTTATCTCCATTGCCTTAAGGTTTTTGGTAGATATGTGGTATCAAGGTCTCTTAGAACCATGAACATTTGTCCCATTAACACTTTCGGACCTCGCTCCCCGGACTTCTCCAACATGTGGTATCAGAGTCCTAGTTGGCTTGGTGGGGGAGCGAAAGTAGATCCTAGTGTGGATCAAGGTTAATGATGTGGGTGATTCACACTTGTGGGGGAGATTGTTGGATTTCAAGTGTGAAAGTGTAAAATCCCAAATCGACTAGGAATAGAGAAGATGTTGAGTTTATAAGAAAGGTGACCCACACCCCATTGCCTTAAGATTTTGGGCGAATATGTGGCATCAAGGTCTCTTGGAACTATGAATGTTTGTCCCATTAACACTTTTAGACCTTCTTCCTCGGAATTTCCCAAGCCAATTTTTATTTTAAGTTGATAATAGAAATAAAAAATAAACAAAAAATGTTGAAAACCAACTCACATATTGTTAGAATAGAAACACGAATGTAGATCAGAGTAAAGAGAAACACACAAAAATTTTGTTCACGCAGTTCAGCCAAATTGCCTACGTCTGCGACTATAGAATAAATATAGTTCTTTTTATTTATGTCTTGTAAATTGCATATAGATTACAGTGTTACAAGCCATATATAATATGAGGTTTTAGTTTATCTAAAACTGTAATCCCTAGTTTCCCCCAATAAACAATTATCTTTACCTATAATTATCTCAACAATATGAGATATTCTCTCAACAACCTATAGTTATCTCAACAACCAATAATTATATCAACAATATGAGTTATACTCTCAATAACCCATAATTATCTCAGCAACCCATAATTATCTCATCAATATGAGCCATGTTCAACAATCTCCACCTTGGCGAATATCAAACCCCTACGAAGGCTTCTTGTATAACAATTCGTCTTGGAAACTGAGGACGTACACCTCTTGCTTAACACTGAGAAATATGTAATAAGTCCAAACAATGTTTGAACTTGTCACTGGTGACTAACTTGATCAACATATCAATTGCATTCTCTGAAGTGTAAACTTTCCGAAGTAATATCTATCCGGACGCCAACAAATCTCTGATCTTGTGGAACCTCACATCAATATGCTTGGTCCTAGCATGATACACCTGATTGTTCGCCAAATAGATATCACTCTGACTATCATAATGCAACTAAACTCCACCATACTCAACACCCAAGTCTTTCATTAACCCTGTAAGACATAATGCTTCATTGGCAGCTTCAACTACTGCCATGTCTTCTACCTCAATTGTAGACATAATTACTATGGATTGAATTGATGATTTCGAGCATATAGGTCCCCCACAAGAGTAAAGTCATATCCTGTTGTAGACATCCTATCATCCAGAATACCTACATAGTTAGAATCTACATATCCTATAATTGATGAAACACATTGCTCCCTGCTAAACATGATACCATGATCTACTTTACCCTTCAAGTACCTTAGGATCCATTTGATTGCTTCCCAATGCTGCTTCCCTAGATTGGACATGAACTTGCACACTTGACTAACTACTTGTTCCAAATCTGGACTAGTGCAATCCATATCATAGATCAAATAACTAACTACATTGGAATAAGGAATTTTAGACATATCTTCAATCCCTGAGTCTGTCTTCAGACATTGTTCCAAAGAGAACTTAAAATAATTCGCCAATGGAGTACTCAAAGGCTTTGCTTTACTCATGTCAAATCTGCTCAAAACACCTTTAACATAGCTTTTCTGAGACAACCATAATTTATTAGCTCCTCAGTCCCTGTGAATTTCCATCCCAAGAATCTTGTTTGCAGCACCCAAATCCTTCATATCGAACTCCTTACCCAACTTGCTCTTCAACTCATTTACATCAAGCAAATGGTTGGCAACAATCGACATATCATCAATATAAAGTAACAGGAAAATAAAAGAGCCATCATCAAGGCTCCTCACATAAACACAAAAATTATAATCACATATTCTATAACTAATACAGAGCATGTATGAATCAAAGTGCTTGTAATACTGCCTTGGAGACTGCTTACAGCCATATAAAGACCTCTTCAATTTGCAAATAAGTCTGCCATGTCTAGTATCACTGAATTCCTCTGGCTGCTTCATGTAGATTTTCTCCTCTAGATTACCATGGAGGAAAGCTGTTTTCATATCCATCTGCTCTAAATGCATGTTCTTGTTGGCTACCAGGGCCAATAATTCTATGATAGAAGTGTGTCTAACGACCAGACTGAAAATCTCATCATAATCAATCCCTTTCTGCTGTGAATACCTCCTTGCAACTATGCGAACCTTAAACTTTTCCCTTTCTTTTTCTGTTATTCCTGGCTTTTTCTTATACACCCACTTACCATCAATAACTGTCATTTCTTGTGGCATCTGAACAAAATTCCATGTCTCATTCTTTTTCAAGGATTCCATCTCCTCTACCATAACACCTATCCACTTATCTTTCTCCCTCGACAGGTAGAAAGGTCTCCTGATCTGGTAAGAAGAGCATATGTTGTTAAGTCTTCAAACCCATATCTGACTGGAGGAGTAGTACAATGAGGCTCCTTATCACACACAAATGTATAGTCTTTGAAGGTGGAATAATACACAAGAAGGGGGAGGGGGTTGAATTGTGTTTTCTAGAAATGTTTTTGCTTCTGAATGGAGTTCAGATTCTAAACACTAGTTCAGAATCTAATCATAAATGCAGCAGAATAATATATCAGAAGTAGAGTAAACATAACTATGAGCATATCAAATTTATCCTGGTTCCTCTCCAACCAAGAGTACTTCAGTGCCCTTGCCTCACAAGAGGTTTTCCACTATAATCAACTCATGATTACAACTTCTTATCCCTTTAAGCATAAAACTTTACCGCTCAGACCTACAATCTAAGTCTTCTTGTTCAATCAGCACCTGATATAGACTTCTTTGCTTAGATCCTCAGAACCTAAGACTTCCCTTGCTTAAACCGACGTAGTTCAAGATTTCTGCTCATATGCATCGTGCAACATTCCATTTTTTTAGTAATTATATATATATATATATATATATATATATAAATTAATTAATTAATTAATTAATTAATTGTGTGATTTTGTGCGTAATTGATTTATTTGGATTATTTTATTCGGTGGAAATGATATAGAAATAATAGAAATACGATAATTGGGCCTATTGGATGAGAATGTGAAGAGTAAAGGTGGGGGTATGATTAGTAAGCCTATTAGTTACTAGAATTGTTATAAGGGTATTACATTAGTGGTATCAGAGCAAGGTCGATCAGTTAACCAAGTTGATAATGGGTTTATTCCCTTTTATGTTCGATATGTGTGTGTAACATTATTGGTATTGTTTGTTTTAATGAGAATTTGTTGTTGGAAACTCTCAGAACAACGGTTGTAGGCAGGAATAACAAAGCAATTGCTGAAGCTTTGGCAATGTTGGCTGGAGTGATTAGGCAGAATCAGCAAGGCAACGTAAATGTTGGGAATAACAATGATGATGAGTTTCACGATTTGGGGAAGTTTCAGAAGAACAATCCGCCAATCTTCAAGGGAACGCATAAACTTGATAAGGCACAAGTACGACTGAAAGCGATTAAGAAGATCTTTCGGGTCATGAACTGTTCAGATGCGTAGAGAGTGAAATTTGGCACTCATATGCTTGAAGAGGAAGCTCAGGTACTGAGGAGTAGAGTTGCTTCTAGCACGAGGGTAGCTGCTGGAGTTGCTTACTTTATTTTCCTTATTTATTTTGGTTCAAGTCATGCTCTGGTCATGTAACACTGGGAATGTTTTGATTAATGTTTTGAGAGATACTTTATGTACTCTATTTTATTTTGCTAACGTTATTTGAATTATGTGGAGTTTTGGCTTTTATGCCTAAGTGGTGATATGAATGAGTTATTTATGAGTCTATTTATTATGTTCGTTATGAATGAAAATGATTTTGCTGCTACATGTTATATGAAAGTGTATGAAAAACATGAATTTAATTTAAGTGTTATCAAGCATGACAGGTGTATGTGTGATGTTTGAATTATATGTGACACCCTTATTTGAGATGCATGTTATCTTACTCTGATTTATGATGTTTATTCCGTGAGATTTAGAAGGGTGTTACACATCGTCTAAGGCTTCTTTGCTAAGATTCTCAATCCAAAACATCCCTTGCTTAAAGCCACCTGGTTCAAGACTTCTGCTCAGACACATTGTCCAAGACTTATTTGCTTAATCAACATGGATCAAGACTTTCAATGCTCAAGCACATAGTAAGAGAATTACTTGGATCAAGCTTTTCAACTGGAGACGTTGATGCTCAAGCACATAGCAAGAGCCTTTGATCTAAACTACTGAACAACATGTATAGTAGAATAGAGAACAAGGTGTACTTGATACAGAATCAAAAGTACTTGGTAATCACCTTAACAAAGACCTTAAGCACTTAAAATTTCCATAATATTCAATGTTTAGGAAACCTTAAGGTTGTTTACAATTTACAACAAATAGCAGGATATTCTGCATATTCAATAGTGTTGCTCATTGTTGATCTTGTTATTTCTTCATTCAAATAGAGGCTCTGAACACCTCTATCTTCTATGGAATTTATTCACTTTCTCATTCCTTATTAAAGATTCAGAATGAACCTTCAACTACTTATATAGCAGTTTGTAGAAGACTAGTCGTTGAAAGAGATAACTTAATCAAATGTCTTTGTTTTATCCATAGTACAAGAGCTAGTGAAGATAGATACAACAAAGGATCTTGATCCATTGTATACCATGTTTAACCATTGCGTCTTCAAAGAGATTATGTACTATAAAGCCATTGAGAGTGGTTATCCATAAAGCATGTCAACTCTTCTTGAGCCTTGTGAACTTGGACCCTAGCTGACTAACTAATTTGACATTACAACTTGCTTTCTGCAGTACGAACAACTTTAGCTTTGCTACTACTTCTGAATGATCACAAGAAGCCAATACAATCACCAAGTGTATAGACAATATGTTGCTTCTTCTGATGCTGAGGCCTTCAGCTTCAGAGTCTACACCAGATATCATTTAGCAAATGTTCTTTAGATTCTGTATCGTCAGAAGCACGTAACTCAGCTTCTTTAAAGTGTGCCTTCATACCAGATTCTAAACATATCTTTAAGTATAAGAACCTGCATAATTGAACACACATTAGATAACACCATTGTTATTTTAATGCTTTGTTATCATCAAAACCTAAGGAATATATGTCATGAACAAAATTTTTTTCCTAACAGTCTTGTACTCCACCTGAATCTGAATATGGTTCATCTTGTTGTTGGGCTACAATCTATCTTGGACTGACTGGTGGCTCCTCAATGTCCACCTGAATCTTGTCCTAACTGGAACTTTCAACATCAGTATCTAGAAGAACTATCACATTTGGGTGTTTTAACATCAAATGCTCGTCAAATATAATATCTATGGTGACAACCACCTTCCTCTTAACCGGATACCATAACTTGTACCCTTTCATACTTTTATTGTAGCCAATAAAGATGCACTGTTTTGACTTGGGGTCAAGTTTAGACCGATCCTCACTAGAAATATACACATATGCTGGACACCCAAAAATCTTCAAATTACTTAGATCAATGTGGTTACATGTCCGCACCTCCTCTGCAACTTTCCCATCCAATGAAGTCCGTGGTGATCTTTTGATTAGATAGCATGCCATATTGAGCAATTCTGCCAAAAGAACTTTTGAAAGACCAACATTCAACCGAAGGCACCTTTCCTTCTCTGTCAGAGTCATGTTCATCCTCTCTACAACACCATTCTATTGTGTTATCTTTCACACAAAAAGGCTTATAGATTCCATTCTCCTCACATAAATGTATAAACTTCTTGTCTTTGTATTTAACTCCATTAACAGATCGCAAATAATTTATTTTTCTCCATGTCTGGTTCTCAACTTCCACCTTCCATAGTTTGAACTTGTAAAAGACCTCATGTTTATATTTCTTGAAATAAACTCATACCTTACGAGAAGAATCATAAGTGAATGTCACAAAGTACTTGGAACCTCCAACAGAGGGCTCTTTTGTAGGCCCCCATACATCATTATGGACATAGTCTAATATTCCATTGGTCTTGTGTTGCCTGGTCTTGAAATAAACTCTACACTATTTCCCAAGAACACAATACTTGCACAATCAAATTGTGCAACTATAAACACCCTTAACCAAATTCCTCTTATGTAGTTGCATCATACCACGTTCATTGAGATGACTCAAGTGCATGTACCACAGTTTGGTTGCATCATTATCAGTTTCAACAAACGCTACATCACTCATAACTGTGCCCCCTAACAACTTATAAATGTTGTTTGAAATCCTCCTTTCAGTCATCACTATCATTTCACCTTTGCTAACCCTCATGATGTCTCTATCTCCATCTGACCAGAATGAATAACCATTTGCTTGAAGAGTACCCAAAGAAATCAAATTATTCATCAATTCTGGAACATAATGCACCTCATTCAACATGCGCACACCACCATCGTCCAAAGAAATTTTAACTTTCCCCTTTCCAGTGATGGTATAATTTTTATCATCACCTAAATAGACAGACCAAAATCACCTAATTTAAAAGAGTTGAACCATTTCCGGTGCGACGTCATATGGCAGAAGCACCCAGAATCAAGAATCCATGCATCAATGTACTTTTGTAGGTGAAATGCAAAGCAAATCCTCTTCACTACAGGAGTCATCAGATTGAACCACATTTGGTGAACTACTATTTCCTTACTTGGTTGGGCAATCCCTCTTCCAATGGCCAATTTTCTTGCAACCATAACATTCTGTTATTTTTCTGTCCTTAGACTTGAACCTCTTTTTCTTTCTAAAACTCACCATCTTACCCTTGCCTCTGCCATGGTTTTGACCTTCCTTCACAAACAAACCTTCACCTGAGCTTTCTCCACATTCCTTTTCACTTTGGCGATGTTGTGTGTGTTACAAAAGAGTAGAAAAAATATAACCCAACATGATTGTTTTCTTCACGTATGTGAGAGTGGTCACCAAGTGACCATAAGAGCTTGGTAAAGAACACAATAAAATAATGGTTGTATCCTCAACGTCAATCTTCACACCAAGCCGTGTCAAATCAACAAGGATGTTGTTGAAAGCATTGACATTACCCTGCAAATTGCCTACTTCTTTCATCTTCATGAGCGTCTTGGACATGTATTGATTTTCCAATTTTTCCCAAACATCCTTCGGAGTTGTAAGGTCTAGGATATGACTCATCATGTCATCAGAAACACAAAGTCTTATCAAACCCGCGACCTTCTCCTTCATCTCATTCCAATCAATGGTTGTGATGTTTGTTGGTTGTTGCGGTTAGAATAGGATATCAAATTATTAATTAATTTGAATCGCATCTTTAGTTCACAATCGATCTTTGATTTATCCGAAGGAAAATGTCAAAAGAAGGAAAACCTAATTTTTGCATCGTAAACAATGCGGGGAGAGACCTAGGTAAGGGGTTAGTTAAGCTTAGGGAAGGTATTAACACCCTAAACTTCTGTAGTACTCTATAGGAACCTTTTGTTTAAACTTACTATTTGCTTTAATTATTTGCTTTAGGGTATATACTGAGCTAAGGGTTAAGAGTGACAAAAGAGCTAAGGGTTAGTCCTAAGTTTACTCGGCAAGATTCGCATCTTGTGCCTACGTATCCTGGATAGGGAATGGAATCAGAGTAATAGTAGTTCCCCTCGAAAGGGAGGTTAGAAACGTCTTGACTATGGTCAAGGTTTCAAAGGGAGTAAGCGTTTCTTAAGGACATGCTTACGTGGAGTGCGGCGACTCCTATTCTATGTTGAAATAGTTTGAATTGAAGTTAGGGTTAACTAAATGTTCCACGGCGGGAAACCCTAAAACAGAGTACGACGACTCTTTGACCTAATGCTAGGGTAAAGGGCATTTTCGTCCACGGCGGGACACCTATGCGATTAGGGTTTTGAAATGGTCAAACATTAGGGTTATTGACTCGGCGGTTAAACGGCTAGACCTAATCCTTCGAAAGGGATTCTAACAGAAAATCATGCAAGATATAACAAATTATTATACGGCAGACTTAAAGTGCGGAAAGATAAAGAAAGCGGTAAAAGAAGCATCGCGAAGATCACTCGCGTAAATTACAAATCCCCAAAAAAATATGCGAAAATAAAAATAACTGCGATCATGGCCTCGCATAAATTACATCCATGAAACAAAAAAGTAGTACAAACAAATGAAATATTGAGGAGCTGCAACGAACAAACTAATGAGGGTTAGACGAAAATGAAGCGGCTAAATCAAAAACTTCATTTTTTTAAATTTTATTTAAAGGGAAGAATTAATTTTTGCATTTAAAAGGAGAAATTATTTTAATTATTGATATTTTTTTAAAAAAACTTGTTTTATTTTGATTAAAGAAAAATGCTTTGATGAAGAACAAATCTGTTTTAATTTTAAGGTTTTAAATGAATAAGAGTTTGTTTTTAATTTTTGTTATAATAAAAAAATGTTTTAATTTTAATGTTAAAAAAATATTTTAATTTTTTGAAATTTTGTTTTAATTAAGAAAATTGCTTCTTAAAAAAAAGGGTTCTTAATTAAAAAAGAAATGTTTTTTTTTTTCAAAAAAAGGGTTTTAATTTTGGCTTAGGGTTTTAAAAATAAAAGAAGTGTGGGTAATAAATTAAAATACAATGTGATTATTAATTACAGTTTTAAAAAAATAAAAATAATAAGAATATAATAATATGATAATATAATAAAAAAAATAAAAAGAAATAGAAATAAATGGAGTGGGGATAGGTGGATGGTTGTTCTGAGTTGTTCTTAGGGTTTGGGAAAAAACCCTTTTCCTTCATTTTAGGGTTTGAGAAAAAACCCTTTCCCTTCTTCTTCCCAACCGGCGGCGGCTGACTTCCATGGTTCAGAGCTTTTCTCCTCATCTTTTGCTTGCATGTCTTCTTCTTCCTCTTTCTAATTCTTCTGTTCATCTGAAAAGAAAAAAACATTGTTAGCGTGACTTACCTTTTTCTCTATGATTTTCAGTTCCGGTTTGACTATTTCCCGTCCGTTTGGATGATGGATTTTGTCCGTGGTGGTGACTCCAGCCGGTGATGAAGCTATCTTCTGAGGCGGTGGTGGCAGTTCGTTGATGTTGATGATGAAGCTTTGAAGGTTTTTTCAAAGATCTCCCCTCTTCTGATAAGTCGTGAGAACGACCACCGTTTTTTTTTCTTTTTGTCTCCTCTTTTTTATTTTACAACTTATGTTTATATAGGTATCAAATTAGGGTTAACTCTAACCTAATGCCCATTTTAAAGCCCAACTTAAATTAATATTAGTTATAACTAAATAGAATTTAAATAATTAAAATAAAATTAAAATGCAAAAAAACATAAACAAATTTATGTTAAAATGAAATAATCATAATAACAAATTTTTAATTTTAACATGAAATAAACCTAGCAATTTTTTTTATATTAAAATGAAATAATCATAATAATAATTTTTTTGATATTAAAATAACATAACAAAATGATATTAAAATGAAATAATCATAACAAAACAAAACAAACAAAAAAAATCCTTTTTATTAAAATGAAATGAAACAATTTTTTTTATTAATAATGACATGAAACAATTTTTTTTTTTAATAATGAAATGACACAAAAGGAATTAAATTTATTAAAATGAAATGAAACAAAAAGAATTAATTTTTTTATGAAAAATGAAATGCCAACCCACACCATCCGATTAATCTTTGTCTCCGATACCACCCCCGACTAATCTTTTCGACAATTTAAATGAAGCTTTATCAGAATAAATCCAACCCGTCGATTCCTCAAGTGGACATATCTTTCCGACTATTCTCCATGATTAAACTCTTTCGATCGACACCCTCGACCTCAATTCTCATCAACGAACTCAAATGGCTCAAATTCCATGACTACAACTCATATTCACAAATTGGCAACCGACTGCGAATAAATGAACCTTTTACCCTTCATCAAGCTAAAGAACGCGCAACGTGATTTTTCATGCAAAATCAACAGACTACACAAACCTGTTAGTGACTGGTTAAATGTAATGCAAAAGTGCAATGGAATGCAAGATGAATCGACTAATCTTAGGGCAAAATTTGGGGTGCAACATTGGTATCTTATCACAAAGCTGTTGGCTTCTAATTTCAACACTTGAATTAAGCTAAAAGTAACAAATAGAGTTTCCTGAAGAAATCTAACTACTTCGACTAGAGCCATGTTTTGAAATGAGAGTCGAAGTCGTCCTTTCTCCAGGAGGGTCTATGTTATAGACTTCGATATTTTCCTCAGCAGTTGGAAGACCTGACTCGATAGAAGCGTTGCCAGAGGTATTTCAACGAGTTTATTTGAATTCAAATTAAAGAAGGAAAGTACGTTTTTAAGAGAGACACGTGGAACACCCATATGGTTTGAAGGCATGCACAACTACACTTGTCTTGATTTTGTCTGTTAGTCGTTTTTATTATAAATAGCAGGTCTTAGTGTTAAGATTTATGTGTGGTCAATTGTGTACAAAATCTTCATTTACTCCAAGTATCCGTGTAATTGAGAGAAACGAGTTGTAAGAATGTACGATGAACAAACACCAATTTTCATTTCAATGCAATTTGACAAATCTCTTTATTTAAGAATTTATCTTTTCTTTATGCAAGTTCTTATCTTTGTCACTTACCAGCATTTCAATTTCACTTACTGTCACTTAAATTCATTTACATTTGAAATAAGTTGCCTTATCATGGACTCTGTCGAAGTGTTCATATTTTTCATAAACTTCATTTAAAGATTAATTAGAACATGTCCTAGGATTTGTATGGTCGATCTGCAAGTAAAACATATCTCTTTTCAATTTGTAAGACCAACGGTTGTTCACCAATTTTCACAGTGAACAAATTGGCACGCCCAGTGGGACAATGCTAAGTGATCATAAAAAGTCATTTCCAAAAATCTCTTTTGGAAAAATTTTATTAGTTATGTGATAAGTTATTTCTTGGGAATAACTTTGTTGCATGTTATCGAGAAGTGGTAAGATAACCACAGTTAACGAAGGTAGACCAAAAATGAGATATAGGAGGAGAATGGCGACGAGTTTAAACCAGCCAAATAATCCTCAGGATGTCCCGATAACAATATAGAACAACCTATAGGGGCTTCGACAGGGGGACCAACGATCTCAACGCCTGTCTATGAAGCAATACCGTATATGGGAAGTTCGATGCCCACACATTCGATTTTCCATACATAGCCTATTCTGACTTACATTGGGCCAAGGGGTCCTCTACAGACCCCACCACCAATAGGGAATTTGACATTTAGAGGCATTTCTCCCCCTGGGTTTTCAATGCCTTTGCCTCGAGACCCGCCCTATGGAATGCCAACTTCATTGATGGCAAACTTATAAAATGCCCTTCCTTTATATACAGAACCCGTAATGACTTCATCATTACAAGGGTCTGGCTCTGGAGTAAATGTGGGTCACAATAGTCAAAATTTAGGTATAGAGTATTCAACCCAGATGCCAAGTTTGAAGATCAATTCTGCATCTTATATGAGATAACAGATGGATGAAAGTAACCATCAAATGGTTCAAATGATGTCTCAAACTATGGGGGAAATCTTTCCGCCCTTTATTCAGAATACTACACAAACCAATCAACAATTAGCAGCGCAAATGACGCGCCTTGTGGAATTCTTTGGTGTGCCAAATCACCCTCGACAACCACCAAGGGAGTATCTGATAGAAAACCAAGGGGTAGTCTTTGACGAAGACAACACCATTAACCAAATTCCATAAAATTTGGCCCAGACAAATAAAAACAACCAAGGAATGGTCGAACGACTTGGAGTCGAACCTCCTAGGAATTAACCACAAGTTCCTAGAGAAGAAGAACCGAGGGTAGTTTTGGTAAATAGAAACTAGGATGCTGAAAGCATCATACAACAAGTTCGACGTAACAATCTAGCGTCAAACAATGATTTGGATGCCATGGTCAAAAGAATCATGGCATGGAACAGAGTAAATTTTGGCCTTCGACGGCTAAATTATACGTCACCGTTATCAGAGTATATCCTCTAGGTAGATTTACCCCCGAGAACAAAAGTTCCCAAGTTCACTAAGTTTTCTGGGGATACCACTGAGCCTACTGTCGAACACGTGGCTAGGTACTTGATAGAAGCGAGAGACATTTCGAACGATGAGAATCTTAGGGTTAAGTATTTCCCAAGTTCTCTTACAAAAAACGCTTTTACCTGATTCACAACTTTACCTCCAAATTCAATTCACAATTGGGCCCAGTTAGAACGTTTACTTCATGAACAATTCTATATGGGACAAACGAATATTAGTTTGAAGGAATTGGCTAGTATAAAACGAAAGTTTACTGAGCCAATTGACTATTATTTGAATAGATTTCAACTTCTCAAAGCAAGGTGTTTCACGCAAATACCAGAGCATGAGTTAGTCGAAATGGCTGCCGGCGGCCTAGATTATTCCATCAAAAAGAAGTTAGATACTCAACATCTGAGGGATATGGCCCAGTTAACCGATAGAGTTCGAAAGTTGGAACGTTTGAGAGAAGAAAAAGTAAGGGTAAATAATAATAAAAGGACAACCTATGTCGAATTCAACGAAGACGACGAAGGGCCGTGCAATGAGTCTATAAGTTTTGGAGAAAATGAAGTAGATCTCGCTGAATTGAAAAAACGGTTCACCTTATTCTTGCAAGGTTTTAACACCTTCGAATGGGAAGAACCCTAATGAGTTAGATAAGAATGATAGGTTTCCTAAGAGAACTTATACATTCGATGTCACAAAGTGTGATGAAATCTTCGATTTATTAGTTAAAGACGGGCAAATGATAGTACCTCCTAGTGCTAAAATGCCCCCTTTAGATCAAAGAAAGAAAAGAGGATTTTGCAAATACCATAATTTTTGGGGCCATAAAACCTCTCAATGTTTTCTTTTCAGGGTCTTGTGCAAAACACTATCCTAGAGGGGAGATTGAAATTCGGAGAGAAGACCAAAAGCCAGACAAAGGTGGATGTCGAGCCTCAACAAATTGTTGATGCTCACTATACTGAGTCTAAAGAGGTTAATAAGGCCGGGGTTGCTCAGGGTTTCGGCAGCATTGCCAACATGGTTGAAGTCACTGAGGACTTCGTTAATAAAGCTGTTTTGGTTCAAGTCAGTGAGAAGCTTGGTCAGAAATCTGTGACAAATTTTGTTCAAGAAGCAACTGAAGGCTTCACCCAGGAAACTACTGACAACTTTGACAGCGAAGTTGCTGATGACTTTTCCAAAGGAGTTACTGAGAACTCCAACTGTATGATGATAATGAAGGAAACCACTGATGGTTTCATTCAAATGGATAAGGTTGCTGATGACCTTCAAATGCAGTTCTGCAAGTTAGACATTGCTGATGATGTCAACATGGACATTAACATGGTTTAAGTTTCACAGGGAACTCCCATGGAAGTCGACCGAGAGTGTCGACAAGAGGAATTCAAAAAAGTGGCTTACCCAAAAAAGGAACAAAGCCTTATTGACTTTCTTTACAGGTGCCAAAACAAAAAGTCTGAGGTGATGTTGTGCCCCAGGTGCAGTGCCGTGTTCGACAAAAAAGCAGCATGCAACATAGAGGGCGTAAGAAAAGCAAAAAAGAGGCACGAGCAAAAGGCCTCTTATAACCAACGGGGTTTCGACCCATGAAGATCTGCTCATAGGCAAGATGAAACTAGGCCAATGGTACCAGGGGTTAAGCCATCCACATTCAAACCAACAGCAGAGACTTCCAAAGGAAGTTGGACGAGGCTAGCTGAGGGCAAATAGTCGGGACAACAAAAATGGAAGAAATTCGATGTCGATAAAGGTTCACCAATATCCCACTGTAAGGAGTTCAAGGCTTCAAAGAAAATGGCCTACGTTTCAGAAAATTACAAGGGAAAGAATCCAATGTCTCGATCTCAATGGAGAAGGGAACAACACAGGAGAAAAGCTCAATGGGAGGCTGAAGCTAAGCCTGAAAGCATCACTAACCTACCTACTATGAAAGAAAAAGACGAGCTGAAGCCTTTCGGCAAATTGCCAGTGGGGAGAAAACTATTTGCTGGAGGCTAAGGAGAAACATGACCGAGAATTGGAAGAAGACGAAATGCTTACAGATAACTTTGACTCTGGGTCAAAATATTCTTTAGAGATTATAGTAAATGTGGTATCATTTCTACCCAGAGAATTCGACCAGATCACTGAGGTCAAAGATCTGGATAGGTATACAGAAGCAGAAATGACAGCACACAAACCAGTGTGCTACTATGTCATGAGCAATGGTTGTGTCGAAGAGTAGTATGCATTCTCTGAATGACAATATGAGGCAATGAAGAGTCATCTTAAGCCTCTGTTTATCACTGGAAAGGTGGAGAATGTCGCAGTCAACAAAATTCTAGTGGACTGTGGCGCCACAGTGAATCTAATGCTACACTTCATACTAAGAAGAACCGGAAAGTACAACATAGATACCAAGCCTTATAACAAGGTACTTTCCAATTATGAGGGAAATGTGGGCATCACTCTGGGTGTTATATAAGTTGATTTGACGGTGGGGACTGTTACAAGGCCTACTGTTTTTATGGTCGTCGAAACGAAGGCCAACTACAACTTGTTGTTGGGTCGATAGTGGATACATGAAGTTAGGGTCGTGCCATCTTCCAAGCACCAGAGAATCACGATATGGAGACTAGATGGACTTGTCGAAAATATTGAATCAGATCAAGGCTATTTTAAATCCCTAATGAACCATGTCTGTAACACCTCGTTCTAACCCAACGCATATTTAAAATAAATCAAAATCAGAGTGCATGAATTTTTGCAGGCATGACGACCGTCATGGAGTCGTGACGACCGTCACACGCACAAAAACTGAGACGCAACAGAGGTGTCACATATTCGACTTACAAAAACATACATTTCACCATTTGATTGGACAACATGTATTAAGTGATGATACATAGCACATAATCTTGGATGAACAACTAATAACAACTCACATAACATCTTAATTACATAGCAACATATTCATTTGCAGCGGAACATAATGCACTTTCAACATTTATGATAATCAACGTGATACCAGAAATTTACGACAGAACTCCATTAAAATTCAGCAAGTAATCATCTTGCTTATATTTAATACAACAACTAATTTCAACCATAAAATCCGCATTTCCGATCCATCGATCTATTGCGTACAACCAATATTTGGCACATTAACAAAGCACCCAACTTAATAAAATACTTCCTAAAATTCAGCAACAAGAAAATAAATAAGAGCAATAACAATAATCGTTCATCCCCCCAAGAGTGCTACGTATCAGAGCGACCAACGACAACTTAAACGACAAAGCGAAACTTCATTCCGAACTACCTGCAAATTACCACCAGAGGAGGTAACATACAACGTAAAGGGGTAAGATATCAACAATATAACATAAGGCATGATAGAAAACATGTCGGAAACTCATCACAACATTATAGGTTTCGAAATCATAAACATCATCGACCACAACTGCGAGTAATCCATATCTCACATAAACAACATTAACATACAACTAGCGTAGTTATGCGACTTTATGCGACTCAACTGTGCACATGCATGTGGTACCATTTTGGGAGACAACTCTCCACAACTCGGGACAGGGCCAACACCCCGAACCCATCTAGGAGCCAACATTCCAAAACTCGGGATAGGGCCAACACCCCGAACCCATCTAGGAGCCAACACTCCAAATAACGCCAATACAGGTACAACCGTCGCCAATCCAGGTCAAATGCTATGCCATGAAATGCATCTATTATGGACTACAACACAACCATAGCAACCATATAACAAGGCATTACGCCTACAACCAGAATGTCCATAACAGAGCATCATAACATCATACCACTCATACAACCATCACTTTCTACCCGTTCACATACGGGAACAATAACAACATAATTTCAACATTTACGACTGTTCATGTAAAGGAACATTGCAACATCGTATCAACAAATAGGAACTCAAAGTGTTCATACAAAACGGCTATTCCTATACATGTATAACATCAAAATCAGTTCAACAATTAATCTTTAACATCTTATCGTAATAACAACATTACGGCATTTTCTCACGTAATTAATTACAAATCAATCACAACCAGGTAACTGTCCTTTTTGGCCCATTAGGGAAAACCATTAGAGCGTTGTACGAATAACCGTATAGCATATTCGTTCTACGTATTTGCCCATAAGGAAAACCTTAGAGCATCGCACTAATAACTACATAACACATTCATTCCTACATAAAAATCTTGTCCCATTAGGGAAACCTTTTCCTTAACATTTATCGATTAACGAAAACTATACCTATGACTCGATTCCCCATATGAATTCGATCATACCCACGGTTATAGAATTGAACCCCACCCTTACCTTAGAATTGAGGTCAATTCCACGCTTTCCGATTCCGCTTCTGCTCTACGGTGATTTTTCTGCAACAATCTTCCAAATCTACCGATCGACAATTCTTCTCTCTTCCTTTCTCTCCATTACGTAACTTCTCTTTTCAGTCTTTTCTTTCCCAAAATGATGTAATTGAGGGTAAAAGAGTCTACGGGAATATATTTTTGCTACAAATTCTCATTCCACCAGAACACGTTCAAATTCTGCATAACTGCAGTTTTTGCTCGTGTGACGGTCGTCATAGCAGCAAAATTTCATTTTTTTTCCAGATAGAACATCTCTTTAGCTTTCCAACGCTTCGAACGGGGGTCAAATCCGACTTACGGATCAAGAGATATGAATTTTCAAAGTTTTCCGACAAAACCAGAATTTTTCCGACAATTCGACCGATTCAATTCCTTTCTTCGAGACGAACTCATACTCAAATACGACTACGACGCAATGAGACATGGCAAAGTCATAATTAGATTTAATCGAAATAAAACGGGCGTTACAACTCTCCCCCACTTAAAAGAATTTCGTCCTCGAAATTACCTCGATTCAACCAACTCCGGATACGACTCTCGCATCCCAATCTTCCAAATTACCTCTACCAAAGAATCCTTTTACCTCGAAGTTGCTTCTCGTCCATCAACTTGAACTAGAAATGCCTCATCAATCAAATCATCCTTCACTTGTACACTATCCATCTGAATCAATGTACTTCCTCAGCTTGGACACATGAACACATCATGCAATTCCCATAAGCGACAGCGGTAAAACAGCCTAGCATGCTACTTTCTCCACGCTTCCGCTGCGCCACTCTGATACAGATAAACAAAACATAGTGGTATTTCCGAGACCTCACGCTCGACCAACACCAGTTACTATCATAACTCTCAAAACACATCTTATCTTGGATCCTTTTAATATTTTCAATCGTCTCTTACACAATCTCATGTCCGAGCACAACACTCTCGCCGGACATACATCAACATAACTCAACAAATCCTCTACATACTGAATAGTTCTCTCTGTCTGCCCATCCGTCCACGGATGCTAGAAAGAATCCAACTTCGACATGACATTCAAACGTCTGCAAAACTCTCCTAAAATCTCAATGAAGAACTCAGGTTCCCATCTGACACAAAATTCGACGGCACCTCTTACAACTTCACGACTTCATCGATACACATCTCAGCTATCTTCAGCATAGACTGGTTCTCCCTCATTGGTAGGAAATGGGTTAATCTTGTCAATTCATTCATAACCAACCAAATCGAATCATATTCCTTCAAATTCTTTGGAAAACCCGTCACAAAATCCATGGAAACACTATCCAATATCCATTCTAGAGTTTCTCACGGTTGCATCAACCCAACAGGTTTCTGATGCTCAACTTTCTACTTCTGACAAGTCAAACATGCATACACAAATCGTGTTACATCACGCTTCATACCAGGCCACCAAAACAGATTCTTCAAATCACTATACATATTCGTCGCTCCCGGATGAATACTCAACTTACTCCTGTGACTCTCTATCTATGGCCACCAAAACAATTTCCTTAAATTCGGTCGCATCCTCATGGCACTTGGATGGATACTCTATCTATCTCAAGGCACTTCTTCAAGAGTATTCTTACTCCACTCAACAACATTTTTCTGCCCAGGACACTTCGCTAGGCGAATCTCTCGGTGAACATGACAGTCCAGATTTCTATTTTCGACCGTTAAACGACTTCCGTATGTCCGATTTCGATTCCGTAAAAAGCTGCGATCTTAGAATTCGACGTACAACAACAATTTCACACTTAGGAAACCATTCAGCACAGTTTCAACTTGAAATATTTTAAACCTCAAGTACACTAATATTGCTTTCCACGCCCAACCTCTTCTCACAATCACTAGAAATCACTGTCCACCCTCTATTCGACTTCAAAATCTGCTGCCTTAGAATACACCCCAGACACAAGTCTTAAAACCACTCAATCAAATTAATTCCTCGACCATCCAAACAGACATACAATGTAAAGTTCTCAATATCGGACTAGTTTCTGTAACTAAGTCGACCACAAACTCCATCACGACAAATCGCGATACCACTTCCACAAATACGAAAATCAACTCTTCAACTTTGATTCATCAACTTCAACCAATCTACCAACTCAAACCAGATTTTCTGACCTTCTCGAATCTCCTCAAGAATACTACTAGTAAGTTCTAACACACACGACTTAACTCCATAACAAGTCTCTTCACAGACCAAACTTGTATCGCCAAACTGCTCAATCGGTTCTAACTCTTTTCACCATCATCATCGTTACCGGTAAGGTTTTCAAATCAAAGCATCAGCTACCACGTTATATACCGAAAACACACAGTATGATAACACATCAACCGCACCCGTTCACGACGGTAAAATTGCCAAAATGACACGTTTCGAATATTCTACTATAATTGGCTCATTCACTGACTCCAAAACCATTTTTCCTAGAAATATCATCTCGTTAGCTTCCCGTCACTTCAAACGGGAGTCAAAACCGACATACGGTTCAAGAGTTATGAATTTTCGAAGTTTTCTGAAAAACCAGAATTTTACCCAAAATCTGCTGCGGGAATTCTGCATTTTTGCCCGAAAATTCGACTGATTCAATTTATTTTTTTCGAAACAAACACATACTCATACTCCCCTAACATATGGCATTGAATTAGAACCATCAAACGCGATTTCTACGACGTCCGATTTCAATCCGAATCTTAGATCCTCAAATCTCCAAAATGCCAAAACTTGCCAAATCAACCACATTTTATAAAACAAGCATACTCAATCACGGCTTAACATTACCCGACACAACTACGCAATCTACTCCGACTTTTTTCTGTAAAACATCGCTTCCTCACAAAATCTTAGATTAAGCAATTTCAGCCTCCAACTCCGGCACAACTACAACAATGACCAACTCTTGAACACTGGTCAGATAATTCTTCTTACGTACTTCAAGTTGCCTTAAAGCATAACTAACTCGCTGAAGTTACTTTTAACATATCTCTAAATCATATCAACAAAGCATCTCTAAACACCACCACTAGTCCCGTCGGGTTTGGCAACAATCAACACACGAGTCGTCGACAACTCTCTCGAAAATTCCAATCAAAATGCACATCTCTGCACCTTCTTACATCGACCGACTCATCAAAACAATTCTTGAGCACTTAGCTCCACTCCAAACAATTCACTGCTCACGCCATCCAAGCTTGCAAGACACGTCTATCCCATCCAACACAATCCCGTCTACTATTAACAAGAGATTAAGGGTGATCAGTTCCTCAATTTGTCAATAGGCAGCCCAAAATCATGATGGGGTACAAACCATCTTTGCCAAACTATGAGAGCATTCAACCACACACTGAGCCTTCACTCTGCACTTGCAGCATTCCGGAGAAACACATGCTTCTCCCCCACTTGAATCCTTCCCACTTCTGCAGACAAAGGCTAGACGACAAACATGTACCGGCAGTGTTTTCACACACATGCCGCATACAAGGGATTAAACAACAACATTAGACAACTTGGCCGGACGGACCGACCTGCTCTGATACCAATTGTAACACCCCGTTCTAACCCAACGCATATTTAAAATAAACCAAAATCAGAGTGCACGAATTTTTGCAGGCATGACGACCGTCATGGAGTCGTGATGACCGTCACACGCACAAAAACTGAGACGCAACAGAGGTGTCACATATTCGACTTACAAAAACATACATTTCACCATTTAATTGGACAACACGTATTCAGTGATGATACATAGCACATAATCTTGGATGAACAACTAATAACAACTCACATAACACCTTAATTACATAGCAACATATTCATTTGCAGCGGAACATAATGCACTTTCAACATTTATGATAATCAACGTGATACCAGAAATTTACGACAGAACACCATTAAAATTCAGCAAGTAATCATCTTGCTTATATTTAATACAACAACTAATTTCAACCATAAAATCCGCATTTCCGATCCATCGATCTATTGCGTACAACCAATATTTGGCACATTAACAAAGCACCCAACTTAATAAAATACTTCATAAAATTCAGCAACAAGAAAATAAATAAGAGCAATAACAATAATCGTTCATCCCCCCAAGAGTGCTACGTATCAGAGCGACCAACGACAACTTAAACGACAAAGCGGAACTTCATTCCGAACTACCTGCAAATTACCACCAGAGGAGGTAACATACAACGTAAAGGGGTAAGATATCAACAATATAACATAAGGCATGATAGAAAACATGCCGGAAACTCATCACAACATTATAGGTTTCGAAATCATAAACATCATCGACCACAACTGCGAGTAATCCATATCTCACATAAACAACATTAACATACAACTAGCGTAGTTATGCGACTTTATGCGACTCAACTGTGCACATGCATGTGGTACCATTTTGGGAGACAACTCTCCACAACTCGGGACAGGGTCAACACCCCGAACCCATCTAGGAGCCAACATTCCAAAACTTGGGACAGGGCCAACACCCCGAACCCATCTAGGAGCCAACACTCCAAATCACGCCAATACAGGCACAACCATCGCCAATCCAGGCCAAATGCTATGCCATGAAATGCATCTATTATGGACTACAACACAACCATAGCAACCATATAACAAGGCATTACGCCTACAACCAGAATGTCCATAACAGAGCATCATAACATCATACCACTCATACAACCATCACTTTCTACCCGTTCACATACGGGAACAATAACAACATAATTTCAACATTTACGACTGTTCATGTAAAGGAACATTGCAACATCATATCAACAAATAGGAACTCAAAGTGTTCATACAAAACGGCTATTCCTATACATGTATAACATCAACATCAGTTCAACAATTAATCTTTAACATCTTATCGTAATAACAACATTACGACATTTTCTCACGTAATTAATTACAAATCAATCACAACCAGGTAACTGTCCTTTTTGGCCCATTAGGGAAAACCATTAGAGCGTTGTACGAATAACCGTATAGCATATTCGTTCTACGTATTTGCCCATAAGGAAAACCTTAGAGCATCGCACTAATAACTACATAACACATTCATTCCTACATAAAAATCTTGTCCCATTAGGGAAACCTTTTCCTTAACATTTATCGATTAACGAAAACTATACCTATGACTCGATTCCCCATATGAATTCGATCATACCCACGGTTATATAATTGAACCCCACCCTTACCTTAGAATTGAGGTCAATTCCACGCTTTCCGATTCCGCTTCTGCTCTACGGTGATTTTTCTACAACAATCTTCCAAATCTACCGATCGACAATTCTTCTCTCTTCCTTTCTCTCCATTACGTAACTTCTCTTTTCAGTCTTTTCTTTCCCAAAATGATGTAATTGAGGGTAAAAGAGTCTACGGGAATATATTTTTGCTACAAATTCTCATTCCACCAGAACACATTCAAATTCTGCATAACTGCAGTTTTTGCTCGTGTGACGGTCGTCACACTCCTGTGACGGTCGTCATAGCAGCAATATTTCATTTTTTTACAGATAGAACATCTCTTTAGCTTTCCAACTCTTCGAACGGGGGTCAAATCCGACTTACGGATCAAGAGATATGAATTTTCAAAGTTTTCCGACAAAACCAGAATTTTTCCGACAATTCGACCGATTCAATTCCTTTCTTCGAGACGAACTCATACTCAAATACGACTACGATGCAACGAGACATGGCAAAGTCATAATTGGATTTAATCGAAATAAAACGGGCGTTACAATGTCGACAGACGTAGTTTCGACAAACACTTGGCCGACATTGCTCTGTGAAATCTGGCTAATTTTGCTTTCGCACCAGACGACGAGGTTTATTGTTCGTTATATCTGCATCCTGTTCAGGGTTTTCGATGGGACAGAGAAGTGGTAGGAGATGATAGCCTGCCATACCTTGATGTATCTAGGATAACCCCAATAGGTTAGGGAAGCGAATTCGGTGATGATGACTGAATTTGAGGTACTAAAAAAGATTTCGGCTTACATAGCCGAAAATAAGTTACAAACGGCCTTAGAGGCTGAAATGGAAAATATGGATGTAGAAGCCAACCAATATTCACACCAAGAAGGTCCTGGTAAGGACTTCGATCCAGAACCTCCTGGTAGGGTTCAGGAAGAACAACAAGGCCAGAGGCTCGATGCAATCTATGATGATGAGCCTTTGGGTTTCGAGAAGGATCCGTTGGCATCCAACATTAAGATGCTAGCGCAAGATCCACTTCAAGAAATTGACCTGAGAGAGGGGGAAACGAAGAGGCCGACATATATAAGTGCCAACATCACCCCATAACTCAAGGTCGAAGTAATCCAACTACTGAAGAAGTTTAAAGACTGTTTTGTATGGGATTACGATGAGATGCCTGGTTTAAGAAGAGATTTGGTCGAACTAAAGTTGCCAATTAAGATTGGAAAGAAGCCTATCAAGCAGAATCCAAGACGGTTTGCACCGACAGTTCTATCGAAGATCAAAGAGGAGGTCGATAGGATTCTCCGATGTAACTTCATTCGCACAACCAGGTATGTCAATGGTTGGCAAATATCGTGCTTGTTATTAAAAAGAATGTTTCTTTAAGATTATGCATAGATTTAGGAGATTTAAATGCTGCAACTCCAAAAGACGAATACTTAATGCCTGTGGCAGAAATGGTAGTCGATTCTTCCGCAGGCCACAAATATCTTAGCATGCTTGATGGGTATTCTGGATATAATCAAATATTTATTGCTGAAGAGGATGTCTCGAAGACAGCCTTTCGATGCCCTAGAGCCTTAGGCACTTAAGAATGGGTAGTGATGCCTTTTGGTTTAAAGAACGCTGGGGAAACATATCAAAGAGCAATGAATTTGACCTTCCATGATTATATAGAGACTTTTGTGCAAATATACATTGATGATATTGTTGTTAAGTCTGTTTCAGGGAAGAGTCATATTGGCCATCTTCGACAATCTTTTTAAAGGATGAGAAGACATGGTCTGAAAATGAATCCTCTCAAATGTGCTTTCTGTGTGCAGGCGGGAGATTTCTTAGGCTTTATGGTCCACAAAAAAGGAATCGAAATAAACCAGAATAAGACCAAGGCCATAATGGAGGCGAAAGCGCCATCAACAAAGAAAGAATTGTAGTCACTGTTGGGAAAGATTAACTTCTTGAGGAGGTTTATATCGAATCTCAATGGAAAGACTTAAGCTTTCTCACCTTTGCTTCGATTCAGCAAGGAAGGGTTCAAGTGGGGGAAGACCCAACAAGAAGCCTTCGAAAAAATCAAGGATTAGTTGAGTCATCCTCCGATTCTGTCACCACCTTGTAGGAATAAAAGCATGAGGTTGTATATATCTGCATCAGATAAAATCTTAGGGAGCATGTTGGCTCAAGAGGATGAAAATGGTGTTGAAAGAGCCATTTACTACCTTAGTAGAGTTTTAAATGATGCAGAAGCTAGGTATAACATAGTTGAAAAATTGTGTTTATGCTTGTATTTCTCTTGTACAAAGTTGAAGCATTATATAAAACCAGTTGATGTTTATGTTTCGTCCCATTTCAATATCATTAAACATATGTTGTCCAAACCAATTTTGCATAGTCGAATTGGTAAATGGGAGTTAACTTTGACTGAGTATTCTTTAACATATATGCCTTTAAAGGCTATTAAAGAACAAGTGGTAGCAGACTTTATAGTCGACCACTCAATAAATAAAAATAATATAACCTATCTCGAACTCGAGCCTTGGAAATTAAATTTCGACGACTCTAGTCATAGAGATGGAACCAGTGTAGGAGTGTTGATCATTTCTTCTGATAAAATTCCAAGAAAATTCAAGTATAAAGTCGAAGGTCTTTGTTCCTTTAATAGCCAGACTTGAAATATTGTTGGAATTGGGGGAAAATCGAGTCGAAATAATGGGAGAATCAGAGTTAGTCATAAAGCAAATTACAAAAGAGTACAAATGCGTCAAAGAAAATCTTATTATGTACTTTGTAATAGCCAACCGATTACTGAAAAGATTCGAAATGGTTAGTATTCGACACATACCTCGAATGGAGAATCAAGTGGCTAATGATTTGGCCCAGATTGCTTCAGGGTATAAAATTTCAAAAGAAAAACTACAAGATGCAGTCAAAGTCAGAGGAAGAGTTGTGTTAGCCAGACTGTCCCCATCAGATTTAGAAATAACAAAGCTAGGATATGCTGATAAAGAGAATTTTTGAATACTTGAAATAGATAGCTTGGTGGATGGAGATTGGAGGAAACCAATAGTGGAGTATCTATAAAATCCAATGACATCCACAAAAAGGAATGTCAGGTATCGTGCTTTGAGTTATGCTCTTTTGGGAAATGAGTTGTTTAAAAAGACTTCTGAGGGAGTTTTACTTAAATGCCTTAGTGAATCAGAGGCTTATTTAGCCCTTTCGACTGTCCATAGCTGGGTGTGTGGGGGCACATCAGGTAGGCCATAAGATGAAATAGTTGTTGTTTCAACAAGGCATGTATTGAACCACCATATTAAAAGACTGTATCGAATTCGCTAAAGGATGCCAAGAGTGCCAAGTACACACAAACATACAACATATTCCTGCAAATGAATTGCATTCTATAGTTAAACCATGGCCCTTTAGGGGCTGGGCTTTAGATTTGGTTAGAGAAATTCGAACAACATCATCCAAAAATCAAAGGTACATTTTGGTAGGTATTGACTATTTTATAAAATGGATGGAAGTTATACCTTTTCCAAATGTCGACCAAGAAGATGTAATTGAATTCATCAAACAAAACATTATCTATAGGTTTGGAATCCTAGAAACCATTACAACAGATCAAGGATCCGTTTTTACTGGTCGAAAGATGTAATGTTTTGCTAAGGAAATGGGTTTCAAATTGTTGACTTCCACGCCCTATTATGCTCAGGCCAATGGTCAGGTCGAAGCAGCAAACAAAATAGTGATAGGTCTAATCAAGAAACATGTGGGGAAGAAGCCTAAAAATTAGCACAAGACTCTGGATCAAGTGCTTTGGGCATGTCGAACTTCTCCCAAAGAATCGACCAACGCAACTCCGTTTCAATTAATGTTTGGCCATGATGCAATATTGCTAGTGGAAATCTACTTACAGTCAACAAGGATCCAAAGGCGCCATGAGATCCTTTCAGAATCCTATTGGAACATGATGTTGGACGAATTGGTTGATTTGGATGAAGAAAGACTTAATGCCTTAGAATTGTTAAGAAGGCAGAAGAAAATGGTAGGAAAATTATATAACAAAAAATTTAAGGTCAAAATGTTTTCGCCAGAAGAATTGGTTTGGAAAGTAATTTTGCCTATGGATCCAAAAGATAGAGCCTTAGGTAAGTGGTCCCTTAAATGGGAAGGACCTTTTCAAGTTATACAAGTCTTTTCTAATGGTGCGTACGAGATCGAAGAATTAGATAAAGATAGAAGAATCTTGAAGATAAATGGGAAATATTTGAAAAAAATATAAGCATGCACTTCAACGAATAAAGATCACAAAGAATAATTATGCGAGAAAGCGAAGCTAAAATGGTAAATAAATATGCCAAAATGGCTTTATCCGTTACAAAAAATTGTCACAAAGGCCCAAAGTCATACTTTGCAAAGAAGGAAAATACTACAAAGCAAGTTTAGAAAGGAAGGGAACTTTTCATATTTTCATACTTTGACTTTTGAAGGAGCAGGCGGCGTTCACAGAGAGTCTTGCTGGTTGAGAGAGCTTCGATATCTTTGCCAAGTTGTTGAGCTTTCTCAAGGTATTGAAGGCCATCCTGGATCTCTTTTGCCACCTCATCTTAGACAGAGCTGAGCAGATTAATCTTGCGTTGCTTAGCCTGAGAGATTTTGTTTTGTAGAATGACAATTTGTCTCTCCCATTCTGCAATGCTCTTGTCACACTTTTCGACCTCCTTCTTATTCTGCTCAAAAAGTTTCTCAAGTGTTGAAACTTTTTCAGTGGATGCAGAGATAACCTCCCATGCATCTTTTTGACTGCCAGTTTTCTTGGAAAGGTTATTTGAGAAGTCTCGAAGGCGGTTGAGATCAACGACAACTAGGTCAATCATCGTGCTCAACTCCATGATGATATTAGCCGCTTCTGGGGAAACTTCCAAGACATTAAATTGTTTCAGAAGCTTCTTAAGACTAAAGCTGGCAGAAACGTCTTATTTTATGATTTGAGACAAGTCTACTACGAAGATTTTTTCTTTTATTTGCACCAACAAGTCACTGTTAGTTTTCCTAGTTAGGGCGTTCTCGAAGGTAGTCGAAGTAGTAGTACTCTTGTCGCCAAAGCTGTATTGAGAACTGAGCATAGCCTTTAAGTACTCCAGTGGTCGCTGCACTTTCAAAGATTCCAGCTCTTCATGAGAAAGGCTGGTCAATTGATTGCCAGTCGAAGCAGCGGTTGGAGGATCCTTGGATTGGTTCTCTTAGTTCACTTGGTCTTCCAGAACATCCACTTCAATCTCTGCTTCAGATGCAATTTTCTCTCCTTCCTCTTATTCTTCTTCTTCTTTTTCTTCTTCATTTTCGTCTTCTTCATCTTCTTCCTCTTTGTTTTCTTCCTCTTTGACGGGCTTGTCATCTTTACTGGGTTGTTCCTCGAGATCACCCTCAGCGGGCTACTCTATATTAGGCATCACAGTGTCCCTAGAAAGATCAACAATCTTTTTCTCGACCAAGTCCTCTTTTGGAATAAATGCTTTGACATGAGGGAACTCCATCGTAAGAATGACTGGCGTGTTCTTGAGAGAATCTGTAGATTGGATTCCCTCCTCAGAGCATTTTGTCGAGCCTTTCGCAGAGGCCCCAGAAGGAGTTGTTGGATGGTAACTAGGGTCACTACTTGTTGTTGGAATGAGCTACTTCACCATGGGTTGACCTCTGGGGTCGGTGGTAACTTGTAAAGAAAAAAAACCAAAGAATTAGAGGAATAAATGGTGAAGAAATTTTGCAAGGTTGCAAGAGAAGTTTTTACCTTGGGCTCATCAGCACCAGGACTAGAATTGTCGCTTTCAGTCTATGCTGTGGGGCTAGCAGAAGTTGCTATTGTTGACAGTTTACCAGCCTTTGGTTTTTGTTGGTTGAAGGCTTCAGTTATTTTTGTTTGCTTTTTCCTCCTCTTCAAAGTTTGTTCTTCAGGAGGAGATTGGTCCTCCTCATCTGACTCGATGATAACTTGGTGGGAAGCTCCCCTCAATTTCTACTTCTTGGGAGTAAGGGGTGGCCTTCGAGAACTCTGAGAAAAATTGAAGTATCAGAGAACGCGAGATTTTGCAGTAAAGGAGAATCAAGTAAGAAATTTACCTTAGTATCTTGAGTGCTTTCTTCTGTCTGTTCTTCGATTTGCTTCTTCTTTTTGGGAGCAACCTTAGTGTGTCCCTTTGATTCTCCTATTTCTGATATCTTCAGCAGCTTCGTCAACTGAATTTTTGTTAGGGAGGCTGGGTTCAAAGAGGCATTCAACCAGAGTTATAAAATCCATAAGGGACCAGATAGCAACAGGTTTCCCTTTACTCCTAATTCTTTGAGTTAGGCTACCCCTTCACTTAGAGACTCATAAAGGTTCCCCAAGATCATTTCGCTTAGGAAGACATCGTGGCCTTTGTGAAGTTGAGTGGCCAAGGTCAAGTATCTCCTAGCTACTTGAAGGGACTTTGAGCAGAATACGCAGTGGGATAGCCACACAGTTAAAAAGGCTATATGTTCTTGATCAGAAACATCAACAATGGTTTTTTCGAAAAAGTGCGTTATAAAATGAGAATAGGTGGCTTTGGAAGGGGTAAACCCTATGGAATCGTTGGATTCTAGGTCAAGATCATATGGCTTTTTGGTGGGTTTAAGCCCTGTGGTAGCAGATATGTCAAAAAGAGTGGGGGTCATCATCCCACAAGGGAGATGGAAAGTGTAATGGGTGATATCCCAGAAGTACAAGGAAGAGACTAACATAGTCTGACAATAATCGAGACTTGTTTTTGGCAGCATGATTAAGTCATAAATTCCCAGTTTCTTCCAGGTTTGGGATTTTACTTTTTCTATCTTTGCTAGCCATTTCATATAATCATCCGACTCTTTGAAGGAAGGTGTCGTTCTAAAAAATCTAAATCTATTTTTCATGTACCTTAAATCTATATTATTTAACACTACCGCATCAACAGAAGCTTTCTCAACCCTAGTTTTATGGCTTGTCTTATGGGTTTTAATTTATGGTAAGAGGGGAAGAAGTTCCTAGCTTTACTATGATCAAAACTAGAGGAAGGCAGAGGGCCACATAGGGCATGCATTTTACCAGAAACAACAAGAGGGATAAGTACTTGGGATTCGTATATTTTCCTCTTCTCTTCCGCAAGTGGCTCAGGGAGAAACTGCTGGTTTCCCATCATCATCGGTGCTGACAGCGTGTCAAAAGGGGGAAGTTGAGAAATCTTCTTCAGATCTTTGGATTTGTGACTTTTCTTAGAATCCTTGACATTGGTAGTTGAAGAGGCCATTGTTGAGATTTTGGAAATCTGGGTTTGTGTTTATAAACTTGGAAATGAAGAGGCAAGAGGTTATTTTGAATATTTTTGGGAGCGTTAAAGTTAAAATAAGTGAGCTTAGAGCAATTTATAGGTTCGTGGGAGATCAAAAGACCTCAAATCAACATTAAAAAGCTGATAGTTAGTGAGGCACGTGTCCCACAATGACCGTTTGACAAAACGTGGGCAGTTAATGCCCAGTACACGATTTCCTAGTATCTAGGGATTGTGATGATGACTAGGGATAATGACATGCTTTGAGGAGACGTGTTGCAGAAATACCATGATGGTTCTGATGTCATAAGTCTTTGGAATAGTAAAAGACATGCAAAAGTCGTTCGAGGCGTCGAATGATACTATCAGAAAATGTCTTGTTCTTCATTGATGTCGAAAATGACATTTTTGGGGGGCAATTTGTTGGTTCCTAATTTCGACGTCTTAATGAAGTTAAAATTAACAAATAGAGTTTCCTGAAGAAATCTAACTACTTCGACTAGAGCCATGTTTTGAAATGAGAGTCGAAGTCGTCCTTCGACAGGAGGGTCTATGTTATGGACTTAGAGATTTTCCTCAGCAGTTGGAAGACCTGATTCGACAGAAGCGTTGCTAGGGGTATTTCTACGAGTTCGTTTGAATTCAAATTAAAGAGGGAAAGTCTATTTTTAAGAGAGACACGTGGATCGCCTCTATGGTTCGAAGGCATGCACAACGACACTTGTCTTGATTTCGTTTGTTAGTCGTTAATGGCAGTTATGTTCAATTATCATAAATAATAGGTCTTAGTGTTAAGATTTGTGTGTGTTCAATTGTGTACAAAATCTTCATTTACTCCAAGTATCCGTATGATTGAGAGAAATGAGTTGTAAGAAAGTACGTTGACTAAACACCGATTTTCATTTCAAAGCAATTTGGAAAATCTCTTTATTTAAGAATTTATCTTTTCTTTATGCAAGTTCTTATCTTTGTCAAGGATTTCGATTTCACTTACTGTCACTTAAATTCATTTACATTTGAAATAAGTTGTCTTATCATTGACTCTGTCAAAGTGTTCATAGTTTTCATAAGCTTCATTTAAAGATCAATTAGCACATGTCCTAGGATTTGTGTGATCGATCCTATAAGTAAAACATATCTTTTTTTGGTTTGTAAGACCAGCAGTTGTTCACCAATTTTCATGGCGAATAGAAGTGCCAATGTTCACCAATCCTTAACACTCCTTTGCCATAAACTGAAATTGCCCGTTCTGTCGAACTGAGTCACTTTAAATTTTACACCTCCCGGATTAAGCGTGTTTTGATACCATTTGTTTGAACAGAAACACGAATACATATTAGAGAGATGAGAAACACACAAAAATTTTGTTCAAGCAGTTCCGCTAAATTGCTCATGTCTGCGACTACAGAATAGTTATAGTTCTCTTTATTTATATCTTGTGAACTGCATATAGATTACAGTGTTAGAAGACATATATATATATATATATATATATATATATATATATATATATATATATATATATATATATATATATATATATATATATATATATATATATATATATATATATATATATATATATATATATATATATATATATATATATATATATATATATATATATATATATATATATATATATATATATATATAAAACCCTAGTTTCCTTTAACAAAGATTTATCTCTACCCATAATTATTTCAACAATATGAGTTATTCTCTCAACAACCTACAATTATCTCAATAGTCGATAATTATCTCAACAATGAGTTATACTCTTAATAACCAATAGTTATCTCAACAATTCGTAATTATCTCAACAACATAAGTCATATCAACACATATGATATAATTAATTCAGTTAAATAGTAGTATATGATTAATTATTCCAAAAAAATTTTCAAATTCCACATAACATCTGACAATAGTTTGAATAAAGTGACACCTTTTATCTGATTTTTTTTTTTTATAATTTGAAAGACTTTATTAGGATAAATTCTAATTTTAATATTAATTTTTATTAGAAAATAATGAAATTATACATAATTATATAATTAAATAACCAAAATTTCACCCTCAAATTAATTAATTAATACTTCCAAGTCATTTTATAAAAAAATTTGTTCTAAATTAAAAGTTACTTTACAAATTTTAATGCAAATTAATGATATTTTTTTAATATATCTTCTACCATTTATTAATATTTTTTTTTTAACTCTTTAACTTTCTCTTTGACAAGATTGTAAAATCATATATAATTTTTTTTATGCAAAATTAATTTAGTATAAAATATCCAAAATATTTGAGAGAGATAGAGTAATAATTATATTTTTAAAAGTGATTTACAAGTGTAAGAAAAATCGAATATCCATACATGTTTACTTTTCTGTGTGAATACAATTTTTTTGTCATTCACTATGAGAAAAAGATTTTGGTAGACTCCACACCTTTTTAACACCTCTATAGCTCTCTCTCACACACACAATAGAAATTTCCTCTCTCCCATCATCTCTAAAAAACAAACATCTCATACATGATACAAGAAGAAAATGCCAAATTTATAAATCAATCGTGTTTGTACGTTGATTTACACTAAATTATTTTAGAACGCTCCCTCCCACTCTACCAAATAGAACAAAAACCATCATCAACAGAGCCAGGACCTGTCTACACAAAAACTAAAACTAGTGTCCAATTCTAAACAACATATCCTAAATAATTATATGGTGTCAAATTAATTAGCATTAAGCATAGTTTACAAATTAAGTTAGATTCCAAGACAACACCAAAATCTTATCGACACCATTATTGATAACATTATTATGTGAGCATTGTAGCTAATACTTTCTCTCATAAGTTCAAAATAATGTTTACATTATCTCATTTCTTCAAGCTCACTCATTTAACTCTTACTTTTTTGTCTCATGTGACACTTTTTAACATGATTCAAAATAATGTTCAATTATAAATATATATTTAGATTATATATTGTCTGCTGTGACACCTTTAACAATAACAATATCAATATTTTTAATTCGAGATTATATATTAACAATGATAATATCAACATTTTTAATTCGAAATTATATATTGTCTGCTGTGACACTTTTAACCCTACCAATATCAATATTTTCAATTCGGTTAACTCTCTATTAGGGCTGGCAATGAACCAAACCAACTCGAAGATAGTTCGGAATTCGACTCGACAATTAAATCGTTGAACTAGGTTCATGAACCAAATGAGTTGAGTATGAGCGAAAAATTAAGTTCGTTAACTAAATGAGCTGAACTTGAACTATACATAGTTCGACTCGTTAGGTTCATGAGTCAACTCGATTACATATGAAAAGAATTATACTATCTTTAAGATTAAGTTTAAATATTTACTTCAAATCTTAGACAAATTTAATCTTCAATTTTGTAGTTTTTGAATTAGACTCTTAAATGTATCTCTTGAAAGTTGTGTAGGTTTTGAATTAGTAGATTTCGAAGATAAAGTTAAATTTTAATATGATAACTTTTATTTTATTTTAATATTTTATTTAAAATATATATATTTATTTAAAATGTCAAATATACTAAAAATATATATATATTTAAAAAAATAGTTTTTTAGTTCGTGAACCATGTGAGCTGAACCTAATGAGATGAACCTAACGAGTCGAACCGAACTGTTCGTGAACTTATAACGAGTCGAGTTTGAGCTTAAAAAAAAGTTCGTGTCAAACTCGAACTCGAACTCGAATTCGAACAATTCTTAACGAGTCGAGCCGAGCTGAAGTGAGTTCGACTCGACTCGACTCATTTCCAGCCCTACTCTCTATAAATAAATAGATAAGCATTTTGATAGTTAAATATGTACATAACTATAATCCTTAAATATTATTTTGATACTCTATAAATTATAACCTTTAAATGTATTCAAGCTACCAAAAGAAATTAAATATATATAATTTGGATTAGTTAGTTTGATCATGTACTTTTTTATTAATTAATTTAGTATTAAAAAAATATTTTAAAGTAAATTTAATATTTAAAATTATTAATAAAAGACACATTTAAAAATATTTTCATAATTTAATATTTAAAATATGATAGAGATTAGTCTGTAATAACATTAATATTTGGCATGTGATATAGCAGAGTGGAAAGTGAGTAGTAGTTGAGAAACAGCTACAAATATTTTGTTTTGTATACATTTAGAGACAAAATGTCAAAAAGGACCGGTCCTTGTGTTTCTGTAAATTGAAACAGGGAAATTCAGAAAGTATTAACAACAGGAAATTTCTCACAATCTTTGTTTGGTCGTTCCAATACGTACCATTGCAATATAAATGAATACATATCAAAAAAATGGCTGTCATTTTATGAAACACAACAACCCCCTTTGAAATATTAGAACAAAGCCTGCTTCTGGTCAAGTTTTGGCCACAGAGTGTTGTAGATAGAGTGGGCCATGTTTTCCAACTTCTCTTCCTACTAATTACTATATCATAATTACTCATACATATCTCGTTAACTCAGTTTATTTGATAGCTATTCAGAAATATCAGATGTAAGAACGCTGATGATAACTGTACAGAGATATCATATGTAAGGACACAAGTTCAATCTATCAATAAATTAGTTTAAAAATGTTGTGATAACTATACACAAATATCAGATATAAAAACGCAAATTCGAATTTGTAACATTTAATAGAAATTCAAAAGTAATCTATCTACATTTCAAAAGCTATTGTAAGTATTTATGAAAGTAATGTGATGTCGGCATAGGAATCCAAATTTACTTATTTCAAAGCTCCTTTTGTCGTATATGCCATATATAGTATCAATACTGTTCAACAGGAAACGGTTTTAGATTTTTCATGTTACGGGGAGAGACCGATTCAAAATTTTGTTGAACGGGGTTCATGAAAAAGAAAAGCAAAGAACCATTTTGGTAATTTCAATTTTATAATATTTTAATTAACTTTTTTTGTGTGACTATTTTACATATTTTAAAGAGTTTGATAAAACACCGTAATTATGCTATGGAATAATAACTATTTCTAAAATATTTCAATGATTGATAAAATACAAAATATTTATTGAATGTCGGTATACAACTAAATAATGGTCCTATGATCCTTAAAAAAATCCTTAAAAAAATCACTTGAGAGATTTCTTTAAAAGTTTCTAAATAATTGAGATGCCTAAAGAATAATTATACCGTATTAAAAACATTGAGATATCAAACCCATTATGTGAAGCAACAACAAACTAAACACTTAACAACTTTTCAATTAGTTTAATTTATATTTAGAATTTTTTATTATTCTACTTGTCAAAATCAAAATGTGTGACATTTTTAGGTTGATAAAGATGGTAAAAAGTCTCAGTAATTTTTTATGTATAAAAGTTTGTTTATGGTGGTGAGAAATTATATTCGGTCATGTTTTAGTTTATGGAGAGAGCAAACTCACATGAGGTAAGAAGTTATGTATTATGGGTGATATTTCGTGTGTATTTGAGTTGTCTTTCCTCATACTAGAGGTGAAGTATTTATAGAGGCTCGTGGGCTTGAAGTCTAGGGTTTCTCGAGAATGATAACCGTCCACTTAGTTATGGTAGTGGGCCGTTGAATCCCTACCTCATAGGAAGATACATTTTAATATGTTGACTCTGAATTCTCTTTGATCGACATGTGTTTTTTCTCAAGTTTTCCGTGACAGAGCGAGTAATGCGCGTTAAAGGCGTGGTCGCCCTCAGTTGCAGGCAGTAGAAGGGTGTTGTCCCTAGAAGGGCTTCCATGATTCCTCGCCCTTGGCGAGTCTTTACAAATACATCACTACACAGTCCCTCAAGCACAAGGGCTTATTAAGGGGAGAAATGCTTTAATTGCTTCCCAGTCTCTAAGGAGAGATTATATGTTGAGCTTGTGTGACAAGACTTTGGTGTAAACCCTCAGGAATTACTTTTAAGTTAAGTCTCATGGGCTAAACTTCGGCCGCGTCCCTCGCGCGAGACTTTATGCGCGATCCTGTCTGATGAGATTTCAAGTTCCTCAAGCAAGGTGTTTAGATGAGCCTGTTTAATGGGACTCTAAGTCCTTCAAACAAGGTTATATGTTGAGCCTTTCTAACGAGACATTAAGTCCCTTAGGCAAGACATTATCTCTCTCCAGCGAGACTTCGGTCCAAACCATCAGACATCAAATCTCTTGGGCCAGACTTTGATCGCGTCCTTTGGGATAGACTTCACGCTAGATCCTATATGAGGAAACTTCAAGACCCTCAGGTGAGGCATTTAGATGAGCTTGTTTGATGGGACTCTAAACTCTTCATGCGAGATTATATGTTGAGCCTGTCTGACGAGACTCTAAGTTCCTAAAATGAGGCGTTGGATGAGGTATCCCCCATAGAACCTTGTTTTGTAGATGCTATGTTTCGAACAAGGACAACAAATTTTGATGATGACAATTAATGTCTTATGACAAGTCAAGCACAAGAATTAAGCGGATAAAGATGCAAACCTAAGTATTAAGGTTTGGTTGACTTGACTATCCGATGATGGCAGTCAAATGGAATACAAACTAAAGCCTCATCTCAAGTGAACTCAAGTAAGTGTCTACAAAAGAAAGTATCTTACAAAGTCTTGAAAAGCAAGAAAGCACTGCCTTAAATAGTATGAGTGAATACTTTGTAAAACATAAGGACGTTATCATAAAAGTACATGGAAAAATCACACACACGTGTAAGGCCCTAACAGTCAAACTAACATATCTTTTGCCAACATCTACATCACACTCGGGTTTCTATTAATCACAATGTGATGCAATACGTCGTGCCCAATTCGCTCCCGCATTAATTCCAGTGGCAAAGCTTCATTCCAATTTAATTTTTCTCATATTTTTTCTTTTTCACTAACTCCAATTTCCTTTTTCTTCTTCAACAACATGGTACACATTAATACACCATTAAATAGAACAAGATCAATGACAAATTAACTTAAAAAATAAACATAGCTTGCGAGAAAAATAAAAATGACAAGTTGCTTCCTATTAAGCACTTGTTTAAGGTCAGTAACTTGACTCTTATGTCTAAGGCTCTGTGCGGATAAGAGAAACCTTCCTGATGCGTTTTTACTTCCTCCATTGATCCTTAATTTATTTTCGTTCACAACAAAAGTGTGTGCATCTCTTGGATTAGTTAATTCCACCGCACCATTTGAAAAAAAATTATTCACAATAAAAGGATCAAAACTTCTAAATTTTCATTTATCTAGCAAACCTTTCCAACAAGATTGATACAACACTACCTTTTGTCTAACTTGAAATCCTTTCTTTACCATTTTCATTTTATCTAGATTTTTTGGTTTTTCCTTCACCATGTTTACTTGGTAACACTGAGGATTTTCATTGTGGTGCTTCATTGCTTCAATGAAGACAACTTTTTCCTCGTTAAACCTCAATATCAATTCTCCCAAGGCTACATCAATAACATCTTTACCTGTTGCTAAGAATGGCCTTCCCAATAGTAATGGTGTTTTGAAATATTCAGGCATGTCAAGAATTACAAAATCACCTAGAAATAATAGGCCATTAACCCTAACAAGGACATCTTCAAGAACTCCATACAGATATGTAATCGAGCGATCAACTAGTGTTAAGGTCATTTGTGTTGGCTTTTGTTCATCACACTGTAGATTTCTCATAATGGATAACGAAATCAAATTGATGTTATCCCCTGAATCACATAAATCATCACCAATAGTTAGTGAGCCAATGCAACAAGGAATAATAAACCTACCTAGATTAGTGAGTTTGTGTGGAAGCTTCCTCTGAATGATAACATTGCACTCTTATACTAAAGCGATGTTTTCATCATGTTTCAACTTACGTTTTCCCGATGAGAGTTCTTTCATGAATTTGACATAAATAGGCATTTGTTAAATAACTTCACAAACTGGAATGTTGAGTTGTATTTTATTCAACATCTCCATGAACTTTTTAAACTGGCTAACTTCCTTTTCCTTGTTGGGTGTCTTCTTCAGAATCGGGTAAGGTGGTTTGATGTAATCAGGTAGCTCAGGATTGTGTTCAATCAAGGTTCGTTTATTCGTTCTTTTGAAGGGTGAATTTTGTCAATAAATTAGTTAACAGTGTAACCTCTAACTTCATCATCATTATTATTATTCTCAATTTTCTCTCTCATAATTTTTCTCAAATTCCTTTTCAACTACCACTTATCTTTCATTCTTTTTCTCAAATTCCTTCGATTCTTTCTCTTCCTCACTAACTCTTGGCTCTGACTACTTCACTTTGTTTCTCAACTTAATGGATTTTCATGTTTCATTTTCCGGGTTATCCACACTGTTACCTATAAACCCCCACTTGAGTTAGCTCATGTTGTCATTTGTCGAGACAACTGACCAATTTGCATCTCTAAATTCTTTATGATGTTTCCGCGTTCTTGTTCATTAGGATTTGATTTTGTGACATTTCTTACAAAGTTTTAACTATGTTATCTTGAGAGTTGCTTACTTGCTCAAAGCTTATTTGAGTAGCCTTCATGAAATTCGACAATGTCTCTTCAAGATGTGATGGTTTGGGTGGAGGTGCTTAAGGAACCTATCGAACACCTTGATTAGTATTCAAAGTTTGATTGTTACTCCATTGAAGTATGAATGATATTTCCATAGTGGATTATAGGTGTTGGAATAAGGATTACTCTTATGAAAATTTTCCTATTGAACTTCAGCACTCTCAACCTCTATGGTGTATTTACCAAAAATTGTCCTTCACAAAAATCAGAACAAAGTGTTTGAATTTGGATCACATTAGCTTAAGCTATTTGTGAAACAACTAACTATTTAGACAATGCTTTTATCTGAGCTGATAAGGTTGTGGTTGAATCAGCTGCATGAATTTCCTTTTTCTTCATCACTCATTCACTTGAGAGGTACTTGTTTTAACACATATTCTCAATCAACGTTTTTAACTCTTCATCAAATTTTAATTTTAAAGTACCTCCAACTAAGATATAGAGAAGCATTCTCGTTTGTATTCTCAACCCCTCAAAGAAGTGTTTCATCTATTTTATAGCACTCATTTTATGATTCGGGCATTTTTAGAGTAACAACTTGAATCTTTTCCATGCATCTGATAATGATTCAGACTCTTCTTGTGCAAAGCTGGAAATTAGGACCTTTCTCTCCAAAAATTGCACATATGAATAATACCTCTATAGAAACTTGTCTTCTAGCTCTTTCTAGACCTGAAATGTACCATTTGGGATGCATTGCAACCAATCCATCGCGCGACCTATCTAGGAGAATCCAAACAAACTTAATTTTACATGATTGTCAGTGATATCACCACTTGGCATGCACATTGAGCATGTCTAGTAAAATTTATGGGTCGATTAGTATCAGCGATGAATCAATACCTCACATAAACAAACAAACAATACCTTAGTAGCACCACACCAAATAGAACAGAAAAAAGTAGAGAGAAAATAAAATAACTTAAGATTAACGATGTCGAAGTAATAATTAAAAAGATTGTCTCCATGAGGATTTCAATTTAACAAAGTAATTACGTCCGAATTATAATAACAACAACTGGTTTTTTTAATAAATTTTTATCTGGTTCCAAAATAAAAACAATAAAACTAAGAGAATAAAATTCATGAGAAAAATGATTAGCTATTTTATGTCAAATCTCCTTATTTTACCTGATGATGAATTGTGTATTTATTGAATTGAAATTAAATTATCATCTTACTACGAACTTAAAAGACCAATTCACCCAATTCATTAGTGTATAACTCACTAATTTACACAATAATTTCCTAATTCCTTAGGCCAATCCAAAGTTAAATCAGGCGTTCTACGCACGTTAATTCAAAAGCAACAACTTATAATTTCCTATTACAGTTAATTACTAAGTTGAATAATTGCCCTATGTCCGATTCGTAGACTAACATTCAGAAATCCCTCGTATCTAATATCGATTTGTGCTCGTAAACGAACAAAATTCATTAAACTAAAAAATAATTAAATAAGATAATAATAATAATAATAATAATAATAATAATAAAATAATAATAATAATAATAATAATAATAATAATAATAATAATAATAATAAGAATGTTCAATAAATATCAAATAGACATATGATCCAACAGAGTAATAATAAGGTTCATCTCAAAAAGACCTAATTTAGAGAAACTTAGCTACTTATTGATATATTAACAAATGCCATGAGTTGATAAGTATTTGTCATCAAAATTTATGGAAGAATAACTCTTCAATGACTCTAATGCTCTCAAAATCTGCCTGTTGAATTTCCTAGCCGTCACTTTATCTTCTGATTTTAGAACTCTTAAAAAAGTTAGCAAAAGGCCTTTAAATAGCAATTCACATGTGTCATTAAAAGCGCGTCATCATGCCACGATGGTTGTCATCACACCGTGATGATAAGCTTCATCGAGCCACAATGAGTTGCATCACGCGTGTGAGAAGTCCAGAGGATGCATGGTTTCTTTGGTTACTTTTTCTTCCATATTTTTCTAAGTCCCATATTTTCAACCCTTAGTAGATTTTGGTCTATTCTTCCACACATTTGTATGGTTTTTGCTCATCATTCCTTCAATTACATCAAAATTCATTCTTAAAAATCATGTAATGACACATGTCATCAATACCTCTAGCGTTACATTGGGTAACTTATTTGTATTACCTTGGGGGACAACAAGGATCTCTGTCATGAAGTCCAACAATATTTCCTTATAGGGACAATATGGATCTTTGCTATGAAGTATAGTATACAAATGCCTCAATGACTCTTATTTGTATTACCGTTGGGCATTTATCCAGATTGGCCTCAATGCCTCTTCTCGTCAGCCTGAACCCAAGGAATTTCCAAGTCTGAACCCCAAAATAACAATTTTCAGGATTCAAGTGCATATCATATTTCCCGAATGACTGAAGGACATATTCCAAATCCTCTACATGACTGCGCCTTCGATAGTTTTTACTATCATTTCATCGATGTAGACCTCTAGATTTCACCCTATTTGGTGGGAAAACACAACATCCATGAGTCACTCGTAGATGGCACTAGTGTTCTTAAGGTCGAAAGGCATGACATTGCAATAATAAATGCCATGATTCGACACGAAGGCTATTTTAAGAGCATCCAGGGGTCTATTCAGATCTGGTTATACCCCAAGTATGCATCCATAAAGCTCAATGCATGGTAGTATGATGACCCATCGATGACGCGATCAATGTCTGGTAACGGGTATGGGTCCTTAAGACATGCGATGTTCAAATCGGTGAAGTCTATACACATGTTCCATTTATTGTTAGTTTTCCATACTAGAACCACATTGGCTAGCCAGGTGGGATATTTTGTTTCTATGATGAACCTAACATCGAATAGTTTTCCCAATTGTTCATTAATGGTGGCCCTCTTCTCCTCGCCAACTTTCCACTTCCTCTACTTTAATTGTCTAGCTGAAGGATGAATGGTGAGGTGATGACTCACTAATTTGGTGTCTATCTCAGGCATATTGGAGGGAGCCCAAGCGAATAAGTCGACTTTCTTAATGATTTAGTCGACTAGGTCCCGTTTCTCCTCCTCAGAAAGTGAAATGCCTATCTTCGTGACCTGACGGACGAATGCGGCGTATCCAGAACTCCTTCAAGTTCTTCGTGGGTGTGAACCTTTCGACTTTCTTTACCTAGACTGGGGTCCTAACACTCGATATTAATATTTGGAACTTCAGAAGGGGAGGGGGGGGGGAGGCATCAACAAGGGTGATAAGTGATTTTTCTATCGTTTTTATTAGTTGTTTTTCCTTAATATTTTACCGCTTTCATCTACTTTCCTTTCATTTTACCATGTTTTATGCCTTGGTATTGCATTTCCTTTATTTCTAGGTCATAATAGGCATTTCAAGTGAAAGAAGGACAAGAGTGGATAAAACACGAAAAAAGGCGAAGAGTCGGGATTCTCCATACAAAAAGTATAGGTCTGTTACAGCCACCCGTAATGCCTATTACAGGCCTTAACAGGCGTTGCTCTTCAAACCCTCATCAGAGGCACCCTAGGCCAAGAACCCTGGTCTGTTAGGACCACCCATAATGGCTATTACGGGCACATATAGATGAACTTTCTCCTGATTTGTTTCCTTTTCTGGCTTGATTCCACCCGCTTTAAGGCTTTTGATTATTTGGATATAACTTTATTAGGTTTTAAAGAGGCATTGAAGCTAATGTTTTATGCCATGTTTATAATAAGCTAAAAAACTAAGAGTTGTCACTTAGTTTCAGGCATCCAGTTTTACATTACATTTTATATTTCACGCTTTATTTTACTGCTTATTGTAAAAGTCTCCACTTTGAGAGCACTGGATCATAATTTTAATCAAGCATTCCCTTTCATTTAATCAGGTTCCTTATTTATCGCTTTTATCAATTTTGTTTTCATCTGCAATATTTGTTTTGATTTGATCATTTCTTACCATGAGCGAGTAGTCCTTTAGGGACTAAGGGTAATGAGCCCTATCGTAAGCTTATCTGCATGTATTAGCTTAAGCCAATTACGAGAATTCCACTTATATATTTTCAAAAGTCTGTGTTTTTAAATATAACCATGCTACAAAAGTAGGAGTGTTTTTAGACGTTCACCTTATATTGGAAGGGTAGGCGTGAACACTAGAAAGCAGTTTTTAAACAATCAAGTCCGAAGTCACAAAAGTGATCAGATGAAATTGAGAAAAGAACCATCTTTTAATAGCTATGCAAATGTAATGATAACGAGAGCGAAAGCTGACAAATGTCTCGTTCGTTAGAAATAGGGCAATGTGTTTGGCGGAAGCAGGTATTACCCATAATAATCTATTTTTCTATAAATTGTGTTGGAGCTTTCGTAATAAAAATGCTTAAGTCGTATGAATAAGTCTAACATAAGAGCCATAACCCTAAGTCCTGTTTGCTTTATATATTCTAAGTACTTTTTATTTAAGCTGTTATCACTTAAGTCATCCCTTTTTCCACTACCCGGTTGCTATAGGTTTACATTGTTAAGATAGAAATCAGTAAATAACCATTGGTCTCTAAGGTTCGATACTTTTTATATTACATTGACATTTTTCGTACGCATGCGGCGTGTCAAAGGGAGAGCTCTTCCGTCTTTGTCGCCAAGTTATTTTGATAGGACCCTTGGGCGATCTATTGGTCTACCAAATTGCCCTCTAAGAAGTGGATAGTTTAGAACCTAGTACAGGGTGGAGAGCAATTCCTCCAGCACGTTGATGGAGGGTTGCCCAAGAATGATGTTGTACGGTAACAAGGCATCCATAATAAGGTAGTTGACATCAATCAGACCCCGGCGTCTGCGCCCTAACCACATGTGGTCTCCAGAGTTACATGACCCATTACTTGTACCTATTTTCATAAAAATATTATTAATAAGCCTCTAAAAACCTTGACTTTGTTAGGGTTGAGCTGCATTTTTTGGAAGGCGTCCTAGAATAGGATGTTAGTGGAGCTACCATGATCTCTTAAGACTCGCTTGATATCCTGGTTGGTATGTTTCACAACTTTATTTTTCCTCACGTGCCCCCCTAGAAAAACATAAGATATTACATTTGATGCAAGCACATGCCCTGCATATTTCCTTCAAAAGGAGCTAGAGCTACCTCCACTATTGAAACCTCCAGAAATGGTGTTTGTGTTGTAATTCAGGGTCTTGTTGACCATCTCGATGAGTGATATGGAAGAAGTTAGAGTAGAGGCATGACCCATGTTAGTTTTACCAGAGCCCTATGGTGGACACCACTATGCTGGTCATAAAGTAAAGGTTTGCGTGTTTCCCCTACAAAGGGCAACGACCCTCAAACCATATTAGGTATATTAAGTTGTATGGTGGTTACAACTTGTCCACAAAGGATAGAAGCCATGTATGGTGGTGCTTTACAGTAGTTTAGAGGTCTTACTCACATGAGGTGAAAGGTTTTGTTATTGAATGACGTGCTTAGGTGTACACGTATATGGGGTGTGATATGTATGGCTTAATATCTGTCTCTTATCCCCATAGGAGGAAGATATTTATATATCCTTTTTAGGCCTAGGGTTCTATTGGAAAGAGTCATTATCTACCCAATCAATGTTGGACTGTTGAATCCTTATTTCCAAGGGAGACGTGGGTCAATTAATGACCATGACTTCTCTCTGACCAAGAAACGTCTTATCCTACATTTCCCATGACTAGGAGATATGAAATGATTAGGGCGAGGCGATACCTTCCATGGGAAGACATGTTATCATCGTCTCTCTTGGGGAAGCCTACAGTTATTGTTGCAGATAGGTCCTTTTTTAAATATAACACTACAACTTGCTTGATATTTATCTGTTTTACAAATGATAAGTTCTCCCATATTTATAGACTTTAAGTGAGAATTTTATATAAGTGGATCATGGTTTCATAGAGAGAGAGAGATAGAGGGAGAGAGGATCATGGTTTTATAAGTGGCTTGGAGATCATTGAAGATAAATCATGATTAAAATATGCATGCAAAAACAACAAAAAATACTTGTTAAGTTAATCCTTACAAATGAGCATGTCTAGTGATAGAATGGATACCTCTTGTGGCGATATACCATTGATGTATAACCCATAGAACGATCACGGGCGATGAAAGAACAACAACACCTCTACTCATTCCAATCAAACTGAGTGTCTTCGATCTTAGTGCTAGTTGTTTTGAATGAATAATTTGAGAGAGAGAGAGAGAGAGAGAGAGAGAGAGAGAGAGAGAGAGAGAGAGAGAGAGAGAGAGTTATATACAATTTTCTCTACCAAATAAATTTATTACAATGTCTATACCAATCTACTTTTGTATCTCTATATACCTTTCTTTGGACTATACCACTAAAAGTAAAATGCACTGAACACTTTATTAGTCCATTAGTTCAAATAATATTATAGTCCAACACCCCTCTTAAACTTTATTTCCCATAAAATATCTCCCTACAATAAAAACTTTGTATTTTTACCATTTCACCTTATTTTAAATTAGTTTATTGATGTACACTTATTCATTGAGGACTACATAAAAAAAGTACATGTCACGTCCATGAAATAAATTTTTAGCCTGCATTGAGATGTTTGGGAAAATATGAGTTTAATGATTTTTCACTTTTTTACTATATCTTTTTTATTCTTCCTTGACATTCTTCTTTGACTTGCACACTTTTTTACATATGTAATCTTACGCCTTTTCGGATGTGAGAAAAATGTCCACATATCCTTTTTCTCAATGGATTTAATTTTTCAGTATTCTGTCATGCATAGTTTCTTCAAAATTCACTAATTCATAATTTGCGGAAAGACATTATAGTTTGTGATTATCTATATATTGTCAGTTTCCTAATGGAGATCTTCAAGATACCTTGGTGATTATGCCTATGTATTTTCATAGATATATTGAATACTTTGTATACGTGTCATAATCCTTTTAGTTATAGTTTCTTAAAAAGTAAATGGTACTGGTGAGTGGAGATCTTGTTAAACTTCTCTAGGTTTTTCTTCTTCAATTTCTAGAAAGAAATTATAATCCTTTTTATGATCACCAAATTTCCATTTTTCTTTTTCATTAAAGATCATATATTAGATTGTTGAAATCTTATTATTGTTTGTGTTTGTATCTCTTTGAGCTTTGATCATATTCGACAAAGATAAATTTCTTGCTCTTGGCGTTTATTTTGGATTTTTTTTCTCATTTCAAATGTAAATGTGAGCTACACTTCTAAAGACTCTTGTGGTGTCTTTCTCGATATACTTCACGTTACAAATATATTTGATAGAAAGGTTGCACACGCCATTGCTTCTACTCAAAGTTCCATAAAAAAGCACAAGTCATGTCAATAGTTGTTCTATTTTTTATTTTTGCAAATCCTTTATGGGGGATCTTAGAACTATTAGCGACATTAAAATATATTCTCTTCATAGAACTATTGAAATTCTTTACAAGTGAATTCATTTTCTCGAGCCGTCCATATAACTTTATCTCCTAAACTCTTTATTTTTCCACAATAGCTTTGAACTTCTTAAATATAGTATTAATTATGATTCTACTTCAATAAACATACCCATGTTTTTTATTGAAAAATCGTCGATGAAAAGAAGGAAATAAATGTTTTTTCCTAGGGATCTTGGCATAATTGACCCACAAACATCAAACATGTATAAGCTCGAGCGACCTCTTGGCTCTTGAGTTTGAATCCTTTGAAAAATTCGTCTTGAATTATTTTACAAGTAAGCATGCTTCTCATAACTAATTTAGATGGTTAATTGATGGTAGAACTCTTACCATATTTTCTTTTGACATCAAACTTAAGACTAAGTGTCTAAATTTAAGATGCAAAAGGAAAAATACATTGTTGTAACATGCTTTGGGATATTTGGCCACATTGTTTTGGATATCCAACAAGAACATATTATTTCTCAACATCAGTATCTTAGTGATCAAATTACTTTTTTCTATCTTTGATGGAGATACTTAAATATTTTATGTGAATGTCATAACCTTTTATAATTTTTGTCCCAAAATCTAAATATAATTATTCATATTTGGAATGTAATAAACTTTTGAGATAAATCAATGTCTTCTATCTATAAATGAATTAAGATATTAACTTTTCGTTTCATCGAAATGTTGGAACCATTGCCAAATTAATGAGACAATTTCTTTTACTGATTCATCAAGTTCCACAAACATGCTCATTCTTGATTCTTTTTTTTGTTGTTGAAAGATTTACATTCTGAAGCGCATTGTCCAAATTTATGATAGTTGTAGTGTTGAATCTGAGATTTATCACTGTGTTTATATTTTCTCTTCCACATCCTTTTGTTGAGGTTTTTCTTTATCATAAGTGTCACTGTTGAAATTTGTGTGTCGTCCAATATTTACTAGACTACAACCTTGTCCTAGACCTCTACTTCAATGTTGTTTGGATTCTCTCATTTCTTTAACTTTCTTTATTCTCTATTAGTTACATCTTAAACATTTTTTCAATGATGTATTTTTCTTTGTGTTTCTCCTCATATCGGAACAATGATTGTTTGAGGTTTATCTATTGTTATCTCTAAATCTTTTATTTTCTTTATTGTCACAATAATATACTCAATTTTGGAATCTAATGCGCTAAATATCTTCTCCATAATTCACAAATATTATAGCTTTTCACTATTTCTTTTTAATTGATTTGAAACTATGATAACTCTTAAAAAATATTTATAAATAACTCCGGCTTTTTCATATGTAAGGATTCAAACTCACCACTTTAGAGACACTTTTTTTAAATTATGTATTCATTTTTGCAAGAGGTTTGAAACTTTTCTAGTGGTTTTTTTTTAGCAGATATTATGATAAGCCCCAAGGATTCAAGCCCAATAAATCTAGTAGGGAAAAGAAAAAGCCTTTTTGGTTTAAGGATTTTTATCAATATTAAGTGAGGGTGTCTTTAGTAACTTTATCTTTAATGGGTCTTAAATAATGTTTAGGTTGACCCATGATAGTTATTAGAAAACCCTAGTATTTATATTGTAAGATTGGCCTCTTAAGAGGATATGAAGAAAAGTTGTTTTATGTTCATCTTTCTTTGATTGTTTATTTGATGTTATTAACGTAGATCTATCATTGGTGCTTTCATTACTGCATCTCAATCCTTCCATGGCTCCCTCTAAACCACCTACTCCTTCCCCTAAGGAACTGATAGAGGAGGCTGTCCAGATTTCTACCATCCATCTAAATAATGCTATGAATGACACACAAGCACAAATGGATGAGAGATTTGACAAACAGAGTGCAGATCTAGCTCAGCTAGCCCAGCAAGTGGGACAGATTCATACAAGGCTGGAAACTGATAAGACAGTTGAAGATTCACGGTATGAATCCCTCATGAATGTTCTTAACAAGCTTGTTAAGCAGAAAGAACAGAGTTCTGCTGCAGTTCTTTCAGGAGCCAGCTCTTCAGGTATATCCCAAAATTTCCCCCCTATTCCTATGGTTTCCACTCCATTAACCCAACACCCTACACCTACCCAAACCCCGGTACATCACTCTGCTATGTTCTCTCACCCCCCATCACAGCCGACCGTCACTGTTCATTCGCGAGCTACTGTAGCACCGCCTCCACCAACCTATTTTTCGTCACATATCCCATTTGTTTCAACACAACCCTATTCTATTCCATATTTGCCTCAAATTCCCTATAACCAAATCCCTAACATTCCCCCATTACCACCCTTTCGTACACCTAAACTAGAACTCGCTTTGTTTGATGGTTCCAACCCATTGGAGTGGGTATTTCAGGCAGAACAATTCTTTAGTTTTTACAATTTACCACCAGAAAATCGATTATCATTGATTTCTTTTTATATGAAAGGGGATGCTTTATCTTGGTTCAAATGGATGCACCAGAACCACCTTTTAACAGATTGGTTCTCTTTTATAAAGGCTTTGGAATTACGCTTTGGTCCCTCCACTTATGACAACCACCAGGCTGAGTTATTTAAATTGAAACAAGAAGGAACTGTTGTGGATTACCAAACACGATTTGAAAAATTAGGGAACCAGGTTGTGGGACTGCCCCAAGATGCTATTCTCAATTGTTTTATTTCGGGATTAAAAACTGAAATCCGGAATGAAATGGCGATTCATCACCCCTCATCTATTTCAGAAGCCATTGGTTTAGCCAAACTTATTGAATCTAAGCTACTTGACTCCAAACAAAAGTATCCAAAACCATACTCAAACACCTTTTCCCGCACAACATCATACAACAAAACACCTACTGACCAACAACCAGCTAGCAAACCCCAAACTACAAAACTCCCTATTCGACGCCTGTCCAGTAGCCAGATGCAAGAACGGAGAGCCCAAGGACTTTGTTTTAATTGTGATGAAAAATTCATCCCAGGGCACAAATGTGTTTCAAACAAATTTCTATTGCTTCTTGCTGAAGATGAATTATCAGAACTCCAACAAGGGGAGGAGGCCTCTCAAGACTCTCCTCAAGACGATCCTGCTACCCCCTCAAATAATACCTATTTTCAATTATCTCCCCAAGTCCTGACAGGCCAGTTTTCACCCCAAACACTCAAGTTCCAAGGCCTGATTGGAGGACTTGAGGTTATGGTCCTAGTTGATACAGGCAGCACTCATAACATCCTTCAACCAAGGATTGCCAACCATCTTCATCTCCCAACTACACCTATTCCCCAATTTTCAGTCATGGTTGGAAATGGATCGCATCTCCAATGTGAGGGCATTTGTCATAACGTCACACTCACCCTACAAAACAAGCCCTTTTCACTTCCCTTCTACCTTCTACCAATCGAGGGTGCTGATGTTGTTTTAGGCATGGCATGGCTACGCACTCTTGGACCAATCAATGCTGATTTTTCCATTCCTTCTATTACCTTCACTCACCAACATACACTAATTACCCTTAAAGGTGACCCAAAAATTCTACCCTTCTTAACCACCTTTCACCAACTTCGTCACCTTCTTCATACAGATTCCATTGCGTCCCTCCACCTCATGACTTTCCTACCTTCTGACCCAGAAATCGAACTTCAACACTCATGCGAATCAGTACCTTCCAAATCCGCACCACAACACGTTTCTCCAACCACAAATTCCCCACTCGACCCCAACATTGACAACATCATTAAAAAATACCCAACTGTCTTTCATGGATCCCTCAGCCTTCCACCCGCTAGACCATATGACCATCGTATTCCCCTACTTCCATCTACCGCACCAATTAATGTTAAACCATACAGATACCCACACTCCCAGAAAGAAGCCATGACCTCCCTCATTCAGGACATGTTAAGGGAAGGCATCATTATCCCTAGTAACAGCCCCTTTTCCTCTCCTGTCCTTCTTGTAAAAAAAAAGGATGGCACTTGGCGATTTTGTGTTGATTATCGCGCTTTAAACGCAGTTACAGTCAAAGACCGTTTCCCTATACCCACTATTGATGAACTTTTGGATGAGTTGGGTAATGCATCAATATTTACTAAGATAGATCTACGTTCAGGTTATCATCAAATACGAGTTTCATCGGAAGATACGCATAAAACAACCTTTCGCACTTTTGACGATCACTATGAGTTCCTAGTTATGCCATTTGGCCTAACAAATGCACCATCTACTTTTCAATCCGCTATGAACGAACTGTTACGACCCTACCTTCGACGGTTTGTTTTGGTTTTCTTTGATGATATACTCATTTTTAGCTCATCCATGAGTGATCACTTGGTCCATTTAGATATCATTTTAAATGTTTTACAATCCAATTCTTTTGTTGCCAAATTTTCAAAGTGTGTTTTTGCAGTTAACAAGGTGAATTATTTAGGTCATGTTATATCAGATGGTAGTGTTGCTGCAGATTCAGAAAAAATTCAAGCCATAGTGGATTGGCCTGTCCCACGTTCTCTCACGGCATTGCGAGGTTTCCTCGGCCTCACCGGTTTTTATAGACGCTTTGTGCGCCACTACGCCACTCTCGCCGCTCCTCTCACCGATTTATTGCGTTCTACTAAGTTTTCATGGAGTACAGAGGATGCTTTGGCCTTTACAGAATTGAAAAAGAAGATGACCGACATGCCGGTCCTGGCTTTGCCAGACTTTACAAAGACATTTGTCATAGAGACCGATGCTTCCGGAGTTGCCATTGGTGGCGTCCTCTCTCAGAATGGCCATCCCCTCGCCTTCTTCAGCAAAAAAATGTGCCCCCGTATGCAATCCAGCTCTGTCTATGTCCGTGAGATGTATGTTGTAACAGAATCAGTAAAAAAATGGCGTCAATACTTAATTGGCCAACAATTTCAGATTTACACAGATCAAAAGAGTTTGAAAGATCTCCTAATGCAAAGAATTCAGACGCCAGAACAACAAAAATGGGCTTCAAAACTTCAAGGGTTCAATTTTGAAATTTTCTACAAACCTGGTCGATCGAACCTTGTAGCAGATGCCTTAAGCCGCAAGTTCTCCGCTGCAGAATCTCCTATTCTACTGGCTCTCTCGTCTTCCATTCCCGATCTACTCAATCACCTCCGCCATTACTATGCCACAGATTGGGAAGGACAACAATTAGTCCAAACTACAACCCAAATGGACAATAACGACTACAAGTTTTCCAAGGGACTACTGTTCTTCAGAGAAAAACTTTACTTACCCTTTCCTCATTTACGGCTGGCAATCATTGAAGAGTTTCATAGCACACCAGCTTCAGGTCACTCAGGCGTCAAACCTACAGTTGCTAGACTCGCTACATCCTTTGCTTGGCCAGGATTACACACCGAAGTTAAAGACTTCATCAAACACTGCATCATCTGTCAACAAAGCAAGTATCAAACTACAAAAAAAAAGGGATTATTGCAGCCGTTACCAATACCAAATCAGGTGTGGGAGGAACTTACCATGGACTTCATAACTCATCTTCCAAATTCCTTCGGTCACACAGCAATCTGGGTTATTTGTGATCGTCTTACAAAGTATGTGCACTTCATTGCGCTTCCAACTCGATATACAGCACAGGATCTGGCAATGCGGTTTTCTGTTGAGATTTGTCGGCTCCATGGTATTCCCAAATCAATTGTCTCGGACAGGGACACCTTGTTCTTGAGTTCGTTTTGGAAACAACTGTTTAAAATCCAAGGGACAAAACTTAAGTTTAGTACGGCTTACCATCCAGAAACCGATGGACAGACAGAAGTTGTAAATCGATGCTTAGAAACATACTTACGGTGTTTTGTTAGCGACCATCCCAAGCTCTGGTTCAAATACTTGCATCTGGCGGAACTTTGGTTCAACACAACATATCACTCAGCTATCAAGATGACACCTTTCCAGGCTCTCTACGGCCGCCCACCACCATCTATTCCGGACTACATCAAGGATTCTGCCACCATCACTTCCTTGGATACCTCGTTTCAACGTCGCAAAGAAATTTTGATTCAGCTCAAAAATAACTTACACAGAAGTAGGAAACAAATGGAGCATCAGGCTAACAAAAAAATGGTGGACGTTACCTTTCAAATCGGCGACCTGGTACTTCTTCACTTGCGACCTTATCGTCAACAGACGGTGACGAAGCGAACATCCCATAAGCTTTCCAAATATTTCCATGGACCCTTCAAGATCGTCCGCCGCGTCGGACAAGTGGCCTATGAACTGGATCTCCCTTCATCTTCTCGCATCCACCCTATTGTGCATGTATCGCTCCTTCGGCCCTTCTTTGGCAAGACGAACCACCACCATTCAACGGACCTTCCCTTACACATTTCGAATATCTTCCTGCATGATAACACAACACAGAATACAACCGTGGTTAAGACACAATCATCCAACGACGGAAATCAACAAGAAAAACCCACAACAGATCCAAACTCATTCAATTTACCTGCATCGTTGATGACCGAAAACGAACATGCGAACCAAAGTACCAAGCTGCGTGATAAGGTGAAGACAACAGCATCTCGTACTCCTGAATATTTTTTGAAGCCACCGATGAACATGCAATCTATGGTTCGACCTCAAGTGAAAAGTGGGAAACCAATTTCTCAGAGCGGCGGTGACACTTTGAACAAACCAGAGAACATGCAATCTAGGGTTAAGCCTATTTATACTCAGTCCAACCCAAGTACACTTGGGAACTCAAACTCTCCTGCACGTGTACTCCACTATCCTGAAAAACCCCACCCACCACGTGATAACCCTTCACTTTCCCCAAACCACATTAATGTTTCTCGGGGCCCAATACCTTTCCACCGCCCCAGCTGTCACGCTTCGGTTCCCAACCCTCACAGCTGTACCACACTTCCTCTTTCCACTTCACATATGCCAGACGTACCCAATGCTTCAGATTCCTATGTTATGTGGACCCACAAAAGTAATTCCTCACAGCCCATTCCCACTTCTCCTACAACGGGCAATAATGCATCATGGGCCCATCAACCCAGTGTTACCTGACCCAATCTACCTTTGAACCTTGAGGACAAGGTTCCCATCGAATTAGGGGGTATTGATAAGCCCCAAGGATTCAAGCCCAATAAATCTAGTAGGGAAAAGAAAAAGCCTTTTTGGTTTAAGGATTTTTATCAATATTAAGTGAGGGGGTCTTTAGTAACTTTATCTTTAATGGGTCTTAAATAATGTTTAGGTTGGCCCATGATAGTTATTAGAAAACCCTAGTATTTATATTGTAAGATTGGCCTCTTAAGAGGATATGAAGAAAAGTTGTTTTATGTTCATCTTTCTTTAATTGTTTATTTGATGTTATTAACGTAGATCTATCATATTACATTTGAAATTTTCTCAAACTCATCTTAGGGAAGAGAGAAATTATTTGAGGGAATGTTAATTTCTATTGCATGAGAGAGGATACTTTACAAGCATTTTACTTGCTTGGTTTTCAAATTATATGTTCTCCCATATATTTAAAGTTTAGTAAGAGTTCTACATACATATTTAAATCATTCTAGATATTTTAAGAGAGATAAAATTGTAAACAATTCTCACTACTTGATACATTTATTACTAGATTTCGAAAAATTTATCTAGCACTCTTTAAGTTGTTCATAAAACTTCCACATATTTCGATAATATCAAAAAGACCCTCTCATTTTTTATCTTTTTTAAAAGTTATCGTTTTTCTAATAAAATCTCTTAAAAAAGTTAAAGAGGACGAAAAATGCGATATAAATTATTTGCTTCTTTATCAAATTTTTTAAAAATTCAATAAAAAATACATAAATTCATATAATCCAAAATATGCAGAAAAATTCACATATAACGTATTCCAACAATAATTGATAGATAAGATCAAACACTTAAAATATTATAAAATACAATTTTTATCAGATTTTTGAAAATTTGATAAAAATGCTTGATATTTTTGAAAATTTGATAAAGAGTATATAATTAGGTACCAAACTTTAAAAAATTTAGTAAAAATATATATAACCCAAAACCTGCAGAAAATCTGCATGTAAGTATTTTCACCCTAAATTTTACAAGTAAAAAATCGAACACTTTAAATATTATTAATTTTTTAAAATCCATTTTAAAAAAATCCGAAACACCCCACATATATTATCATATATTTTAAAAAATTCGATAAAATTGTATAAAATTAGATATCAATTTTAAAAAAGGGTAAAAATGCATACAATGCATATATTCCAAAATTTCGTAATAAATTCCTCAGATAAAAAAATCAAACACATAAAATATTATAAACTAATAAATATTTCTTTACAGAATATGTTTAAAAATTCGACACATATTACTATATATTTCGAAAAATTCAAAAAAATTGAAATCAAAGAACATTACGGTTAAATCAAGTGTTATGTGAAAATGCTATAGCAAACTAAAAGTGTGACGGATAAAATCCCCTATTTTTTTTACTGGTTTATGTGAAACCTATTAAAAAAAATTTAGATTATACCACAAAAACTAAAATGGACATAACATTTTATTAGTACAATAAATCAAAAAAGTTTATAATTCAAGATCATACCAAATTTTTCATACGCTTTTTTAAATTAAATTTTAATAAAAATGTTTTAGATATTATGAAAAATTGGGAGTGTTAAATATAAGTTTAGGATGACAAGACAAAAACAGCGAGATACCCAACCCAACACTTGTGTTCTCGACAGTATCGACATTGAATCCTGTCTAAGTAAAGATGTTTGTTACCTCTAAATTACTTCCAACAAAAGCTATAAAAGTAGTATTCTTTTTTATTAATGGAAACTGAAATACGAGGGGTACAGATAGTAACAGTGAGCACATCAAACCACATAATATTGGGCTTACGAGTTGAGATTCAAACTGAGAACAAATACAATTTGTTTTTTTTTAACACTAACGGATTTTTCGAAAAATTCAATAATATTTTTAAAAATATTTAATAAATTACAACACTTTTCAAAAAATTTGTACACTATTAAATTTATTTATTTTGCTTGTTGAATATGAACTACTAATATTTTAAAAAAAATTGGAAAATTAACAAAGATATCGAATTTATCAAAAAAATTGGTATGTTAATTTTTTTCTTTCAAAATCTTGATAAAAATACGTATCAAACTTTTATTCGGGATAAAATTGGTATGCTAATTTCTATACTATTAATTTATTTACGCTTTTGCTCCCTGATATTAAAATTGTTGCTAAAACCAACGGTAATTCAGTCGCTAAGTAATAGAATCTCGTTAAAACCGTCGCTAATTCAGTTGTTAAGTTGTAAAAATCAACGTTAACTTGTAGGAGGGACCAAAAGTGTGTATAAAATTTTTTATGAGAATTATTATTTGATGAAAATATTTTGAATAACTAAAAATAAAATTTGAGATATTTAGAAGAACCACAAACATTATTAATTCTATAATTTTTACTTCCTCCGATTCTTTTTATAAGAAACACTTCATCTTTTCATATTTATTAAATAACTAATGTATCTAGTCTATAATATAGACTAAATATATTCAATATTTAATAAATATAAAAAAATAAAGTATTTTTTATAAAAACAACCAGAGAAAGAAAATTTTTTAAAACTTGTATACTCGATATAGAGAAGGAAGGATTATTATCTACTAGTTTAAAGAAAACAAAAGGTAGCATCATTCCCTTTCCTTAATACATTCAAGATAAGATTTTCTAATAAACTTTCTCCACCTAATTTTAAGTAAGACATAACAAAATAAAATAAAAGAGTACATTGGTCAATAACCATTCAACCAATAATAATAATAATAATAATAATAATAATAATAATAATAATAATAATAATAATAATAATAATAATAAGATTTAAATAGTCTCTTCATCTCTGATAAGTTGGCATGTTTTTGTTTTTAGTCTCTAAATCATTTTTTCTTGAAAATAATTCTTAAATATTAAAATAATTTTAATTTTAGTACCTAAAGTGAAAATTTGTATGAAACTTGTAAATATTAAATCCGCAAAAAAAATTGAAGGAAAATCCGCAGGAAACCTTCAAATTTTCCTGCAAATTTATTTTCAAGGACTAAAATGTAAAAAATTTAACATTTAAGGATTATTTCTAAGAAAAAAAACAGTTTAGGGACTAAAAACAAAAACACACCAATTTATATGGACGAAAAGACTATTTAAAATAAATAATAATAATAATAATAATAATAATAATAATAATAATAATAATAATAATAATAATAATAATAGCTTGGTATTTATTTGGATTCTATTCAATATGAAGCCTATGAGCTTCCCGACTTGAACGAGCACTTGATCGAATTCAGGCACATGCTATATCCCCTAACAATTCTTAATATTTCTTCCAAATCCTCATCGTGGGCGTCTTTACTAACATGTCATCTAAGTATACCTCAAAGTTATTCCTTATCTATTTACAAACATTGCGTCTATTAATCTCTAGTAGGTGGTACCGATGTTCTTTAGGGTGAAGGGCTTCACCTGGTAATAATTATAAGTGTTGGTCATGAAGGCTAACTTGGGGACGTCCAGGAGACTCATCTTGATTTGGCTATACCCCGAGTGCACGCCTATGAAATTGAGCATTATCTATCCTGAAGCCATTTTTCTTCCATCTTATGAGTATGATCGAAAGTGCCGTTTTTTGGAAGCATCTGTTAGCCTTAGAATTTTAGAATAGCATTTTTTATATGAAAGTGTGATATAAAGGCATGAGATTGACCAACAGTTTCGACATGTGGATTACTTCGATTGTGGTGGTGAGTTCGACTCACCTACCAAGTGTTTTTGGACTTAGCGTATTCTTGAGTTCAGAGATTAAACGACCTGGATACCCACGAAGCCTGGTTTTGAGGAATCTTAGGAACAGATCTACAAGATTAAGATCACTCTCTCTTCTAAACATGTCCATAATCTCCAAAAGATTGTAAAAATTGACATATTTGACAAGAATGGGAGCGATGAAATAAATACATAAGTTAAAACGCAATTTAGAGGCAATTTCAAACACCAACACGTGGAAGAAAAGTAGAGGACGGAAGACCACATAATGGTGTAAGTGTCGAGTACTGAAGAGTAGAATGTTATCGACAATTATGGAAATGTAGTATATAAGCAGATTTCATTCATGTAACAATGGCTCGCAAATTTTATCAGTATTCTATATAGAACTCGAGTGTCCAAGTCACACAGAGAAAAGAGTTTGTGAGAAAACATGTATGAATATGCATCCCTATCCTTTAATTTTTAATCCAAGCATTTTATTTAATTTCTTTTGTTATTTTTGCTTTGTTTTGTTTTAGTTCTTAGAAAAGTTCTGCATTATTTTTATTGGGATTTCTACCCAACCTCTTTACTTTTAAACACCAAATACTCAAGCGAAAATATATTTTCTCAAATATTTTTCACAAAATGTCTCGATGATTTTTTCTAGTTTAATCCCTTAAATAAACTAACTTGCGATTTGATTTATTACTAACAACATTAATCAAACAGATTGTTAAAATCCGAAGTGATCATGGAAGAGATTTTGAAAACTCTAACTTCTAAGATTGTTGTTCTTATGAAGTAATTGCTCATGACTAATCTACTCTAATTACTCCTCAACAAATTAGACTCAACAAATTGGAGTGCTTGAATGGAAGAATAAAACTCATTCAGCCTCTTTGTATGGCTTTCGAAAATCAATTCAATATGTATGGTTACAATCTTATACAAATATAAGACATTTTGTTGTTGTATTATAAGAATAATAATGTCTCCTCAATGATCGAATCTAAGATAGAATTTGACAAGAAATTAGATCATTGTAATCTCCAATATTTTTACTTATATTAACCTATGGTATGGTTAGACATTATCTGTAAGTACCAGATTATCATAAGAACTCAAACACTAGTCAAATACACCCAACAACTACGTAATAACATCGGTTATATTACAAGTTGTGTCTTGTCGGATACTTCCCTGCCCCAGACAGTGAAGCGGCTTGATATTTGTGTTCTCAACAGTATTGACATTGAGAGAAATTCTTGCATAGAAACACATTTATATTTATATTGTTAGAAACAACCAATAAAAAGAGAAAAAAAAATTAAATTTACTATAAATTTAATTTTGTTTTTAATTGGAATTATAAAGTGGTGGTTATTTGGCAAAAGAGAGAAAAAATTATTTTTATTTTTTAATTAATAAAAATTTATAATTTGTTGTTTTTAAAGATACTCGTTTCTACACAAGTATTTGTGCAACGTTGAATCCTGCTAAAATAAAGATGCTAACTCTAAATTACTTCCACAAAAACTATAAAAGTCGTATTGTTTTTTATTAATGAAAACTGAAATTAGAGGGGTACAGATAGTAAGAATGAGCCTATCAAACAAAAAATATTGGGCTTACGAATTGTATTGTTGAGATTAAATCTGAAAACAAATAGAATGTGACAATAAGAGAAATTATCCTAAGCACCCCACTTATACCTATACATGGTACTCTTACACATTGCCCTATTACTTTTATGTTCTTATTAAATATTTTTAGATTTTATTTATATTTACAGGATATTTTGAAGAAATATTAGAAATTTCTGATAAAATGTATTGATTTCAGATAAATATTTGAAAAACTATTGATTTTTCAAAAAATCCAATAGTTTTCTAGGTTTTTGAAAATTCCTAATAGTTTAAATTCAAACAAAAAAAAATCGATAAATTACAACACTTTTTAAAAAATTCATTAACCTACAACACTTTTCTAAAAATTTCGATTGTTTTAAATTTATTTACTACTAGTTAAAAGAAAACAGAAGGTAGCATCATTCTCTTTAATAGATTCAAGATTAGAACTAACATTTTCTAACAAATTTTCTCAACCTAATTTTAAGAAAGAAAAAAAAAACCATTAACCAACAATAATAATAATAATAATAATAATAATAATAATAATAATAATAATAATAATAATAATAATAATAATAATAATAATAATAATAATAATAATAATAATAATAATAATTTGTATTTATTTGGATTCTATTTAATTCTTCTTCTATTCTTTGAGATTTTGGGTCAAACTCTAACTCCGTCGAGTAATAACTTGTATTTATTTGGATTCTATTTAATTCTTCTTCTATTCTTTGAGATTTTGGGTCAAACTCTAACTCCGTCGAGGGATAGCTTTCATGTATTTCGACAGGAGATAAACATGAAGTCAAAAATGGGTCGCATGTTGTAGTCAAATGTTACATATTATAGTCGAACTCTGTTATAATATGTATTGTCGAATTGTTTGTCGAATTGAGCATTTTGTTATGGATCTAATTGTTTAGTTAGCTTGGCTTGCAAGTTATCTAGTTAGTCTATATAAAGGTTAGAACACTCAGTTTGCTGAGTGTGGTCAAATTGTGTTATTCACTTGTAATCATTTGTTATATTGAGAAAGTGAATAGTATATCAATTTGCCCAAGAATTCTTCTTCTTTCTTCTTTCTTCTTTATCCTTTCTTCTTTCTCTCTTTGTTCTAACCGTTTTCATTGTTCATCCAAGAACTCTATTTCTCAATCTTTATTTGTTGAAAGGTATCGTTTATGATCACAGCAAACTGATGTGGTGAGCGTGGAGAAGATGTCATCAACAAAGTTTAAAATTGAGAAGTTCATCGGAGTTAATGATTTCGGTTTATGGCGTTTGAAGATGCGAGCCCTTCTTGTTCAACAGGGTTTGCTAGAAGCGTTAAAGGGAGAAGATGCCATAGATGCTGCATTGACGGAGAAAGAAAAGACAACGATGATCGAGAAAGCCCACAGTGCATATGTTTTGAGTCTTGGTGATAAGGTTCTCAGGCAGGTTTCGGAGGAGACGAAGGCACCTGGTGTTTGGCTAAAACTCAAAGGATTGTATATGACAAAGTCCTTGGTGAATCATTTGTACTTGAAGCAACCTTTGTATTCATTCAAGATGAATGAAGATAAAACGTTGATGGAGCAGCTAGATACGTTCAACAAGCTGATTCTTGATCTTGAAAATATTGATGTTACCATCAATGATAAGATCAAGCATTGTTATTGTTGTGTTCTTTACCTAAGTCACATGCTCACTTCAAAGAAACCTTCTTGTATAGAAGAGAGTCCACGAACTTTGTAGAAGTTTAAGCAGCCTTGTATTCGAAGGATTTGAACGAAAGAAAGAAGCAGAAACCAACATCATCAGTTGGCGAAGGGTTGTCTGTAAAAGGGAAATCGTCGAAGAAAGATGGTATGTTTGAGAAGAATAAAGGTAAAACTCAGCAGAAGTCTTATGCTAGTGATATTTCTGAGATTAAGTGTTATCACTGTAAGAAGGAGGGTTATACAAGAAAGATGTGCCCTGAGCGCCTGAATAATCCTGGAGGTAAGAACAATGGCAATGCAGCTATTGTGCAAGATGGTTATGAATCATCTGATGTCCTTGTGGATTATGGATTCTGGATGTACTTGGAATATGACTCCAAACAAGAATGTGTTTGAAGAATTATGTGATCAAGATGGTGGGTCAGTGTTGTTGGGAAACCATAAAGCTTGCAAGATTGCAGGTATTGGATCTGTAAGATTCAAGCTCCATGATGAGTCAATAAGACTATTGACTGGGGTTAGGTATGTACCTGACCTTAAGAGGACTTTGATTTCTCTTGGCGAATTTGACAAGAAAGGATATGTCTTCAAAGGAGAGCAAGGTATCCTGAAAGTCATGAAGAGATCGAAGGAAGTCTTTAGAGGTGTGAAGAAACAAGGTTCGTATACCTTTGAGGCTAAGGTTATAAGTGGTTCAGCAGATTTTGCATCACCAAAACCTGTATCGAAGACAAATCATGGCACATGAGATTGGGCCATGTCAGCGAAAGAGGCCTGGTTGAATTAGGGAAACAAAACCTGCTAGATGGTGACAAAGTCGAGAAGTTGGAGTTTTGTGAACCTTGTGTATTTGGAAAATCCTATAGGGAGAAGTTTAAAAAAGGTAAGCAAAGGACACATGGATCCCTTGATTACATCCATGCGGATCTTTGGGAGTCTGTAAGGAATCCTTCACTTGTATATGCAAGGTATTTTCTATCCATAGTTGATGGCTATTCTAGAAAATTATGGGTATTCATTTAGAAGACTAAGGATGAAACTTTTGAGAATTTCAAAAGTTAGAAGGTTCTGGTCGAAACTCAAACTGGTAGAAAGGTTAAGAGGTTGAGAACCGATAATGGCCTTGAGTTCTGCAATGAAGCTTTCGGCAGTTACTGTGTGGTGTCCGGGATTGCAAAGGCATAAGGCTGTAGCAGGTACTCCTCAACAAAATGGCTTAGATGAGATATTCAATCGAACTATCCTTGAAAGGGTTAGATGCATGTTAGTTAGTGCTAGATTGAAGAAGGTATTTTGGGCGGAGACTGTTTTGACAGCAACTTATCTGATAAATAGATGTTCGTCAACTGCCTTGGGAATGAAGACACCTGAAGAATTTTGGTCAGGTCAACCACCAGATCTTGACAAATTGAGAGTATTTGATTGTTTAGCATATGCTCACATTAGGCAAGACAAGGTCGAACCTAGAGCTCTGAGATGCATGTTCCTTGGATATCCTGAGGGAGTCAAGGGTTATAGGTTGTAGTGCCTAGAACCAGGTTAAAATGATGTATCACAAGTCGTGATGTAGTTTTCAATGAAGTTGAAATGGCATTCAAGAAAACTGGTGATGCTGGTCGAAGTGCAACAATCTCTGAAGAGGAGCTGGAACAGGTAGAGATTTCTATTGAGGTGGAGCATAGTGATGCTAAAGTGCATATCCCAGATGAAATTTAAGAAGAAGAGCAAGATGTTGAAGAGACTGAGGAAACTGTCGATGATTACCTACTGGCAAGAGATAGGTCGATAAAAGTCATCAAGCCACCTCAGAGACTTGGTTATGCAGATCTTATAATGTTTGCCTTAATCTTTGCAAGTGAGGTACTTGAGGAAGAACCTAGAGATTACAAGGAAGCTATGAGGAGTCGAAATCAGGCTGAATGGAGAAAAACCTTGGTTGACGAGATGAAATATCTTCATGATAATAACACTTGGGAACTAACTGAGAAACCTGCAGGAGTAAGGTTAGTCAGTTGTAAGTGGATTTTCAAGGTCAAGAAAAGAATCGAAGAAGTGATGTCGAAGCACTTTAAGGCAAGGCTGGTTGCTAGGGGGTTCACTCAGAAAGAAGGTGTCGACTTCAATGTTGTGTTCTCACCTGTTGTAAAGCATAGATCCATTAGAATGTTGTTGGCCATGATGGCGAAGTTCGACTTGTAACTTGAGCAAATGGATGTGAGGACAACATCTTTGTATGGTGACCTAGACGAAACGATCCTGATGCGTCAACCTGAAGGGTATGTAGAAAAGGATAAGGAAGATTATGTGTGCAAGTTGAATAGGTCTTTGTATGGTCTGAAACAGTCTCCTCGACAGTGAAACAAGAGATTCGGCAAGTTCATGGCACACATTGGTTTCACTAGGAGCTAGTTCGACCACTGTGTTTACTTCAGATTTTGACCTAGAAATTCACTTGTTATTTTGTTGCTTTATGTGGATGATATCCCCATAGCTAGAAACAGTGTCGAGGATAAAATAGAGGTGAAGGATGAACTCAGTAAGGATTTCGAAATGAAGGATCTGGGAGCTGCCACCATGATTCTTGGGATTGACATCCAGAGAGATAGTAAACAGTCAAAGTTGTGCTTATCTCAAGAGACATACCTACGGAAGCTTCTTGACAAGTTTGGTATGTCAAATTCAAAGCCTGTTGTGACTCTGAAAAATCCTCAATTTAAGCTTAGTACTACTCAAAGTCCGAGTAATGAAGCTGAAAGAATCTATATGAGTAGTATTCCATATGCTAGTGTGGTAGGTTCTTTAATGTATGCTATGGTCTGTACGAGGCTAGACATAACGTATGGAGTGAGTCTTTTGAGCAGGTATATGGCCAATCTTGGAAATGCGCACTTGCATGGTTTAAAATGGATTCTCAGGTACATAAATGTGTCTCTAAGTCGAGTCCTGATTTATGGTGGAGCATGTGGTGGTGATAACATAGTCGAAATTAAAGGTTATGTCGACTCTGATTATGCAGGTTGTATGGATTCTAGAAAGCCTATTTCTGGATATGTGTTCACAATGTTTGGCACAATAATTAGTTGGAAAGCAACACTTCAGAAGGTTGTTGTCTTATCAACCACTGAAGCAGAATACATTGCCTTCATTGGAGATGTGAAAGAAGCATTGTGGCTTGAAGGGTTTGCAAAAGAGATGAAACTTCAAGGATGAAGTATCATTGTTAAATGTGATAGTCAAAGTGCAATACACTTGTCGAAGAATTCAGCCTATCATGAGCGAACTAAGCACATCGATGTGAGGCCACACTTCGTTAGGGAGATAATCGAGCGTGGTAAAGTCCAGGTGCTAAAGGTTTCGACTGAAGACAATATTGCTGATATGATCACCAAGACGTTGCCAAGTTGCATGTTTTTCCACTATATGCAGTTGATAATGTTGCATGATGAAAGCTATTTTATTTCCTGTTGTTTGTAGAGTTAGATCCAAGGTGGAGATTTATGAGATTTTGGGTTTAACTCTATCTCTATTGAAGGATATCTTTCATGTATTTTGACAGGAGACAAGCATGAGGTAGAAGATGGGTCGCATGCTGTAGTCGAAGGATACATATTGTAGTCGAAGTCTGTTCTAATATGTATTGTCGAATTGTTTGTCGAATTAGGCCTTTTGTTATGGATACAATTGTTTAGTTAGCTTGGGTTTCAAGTTATCTGGTTAGTCTATATAAAGGCTAGAACACTCAGTTTGTTGAGTATGGTCAGATTGTGTTATTCACTTGTAATAATTTGTTATATTGAGAAAGTGAATAGTATAGCAATTTGCCCAAGAATTCTTCTTCTTTCTTCTTTATCCTTTCTTCTTTCTCTATTTTTTCTAACCGTTTTCATTATTCACCCAAGAACTCCGTTTCTCAATCGTTATTTATTGAAAGGCATTGTTTATGATCACAACATATTCGATATAAATCCCATGTGCTTCCCGCCTTGAACGAACACTTGATTGAGTTTAAGTGCGTGTTATACCTTTTAACAATTCTCAATATTTTTCTAAATCCTCACTATGGTTCTTCTTGTCAGGTGCCTTTATTAAAATGTCATCTATGTATCCTCAAAGTTATCTATGTATCCTGAAGCAACATTTCTTCTATCTTATGAATATGATCGAAAGTAGCATTTTTTTAGGTTGAACTTTTTTTTCTTTTTGTAATTTAGTTGTCTTTGGGATTTTTTAGCCCATTTGGATTTCTCATATACACCTTCATGATCCATGATGCACCCCTCCTTCATTCTATTTTGTTATCTTTTTTACTTCTTTGTTAGAACAAGATTTGTTCATGACATATTTTCCTTGGGTTTTAATGATAACAAAGTATTGAAAGAACAATGGTTTATTTGATGTGTGTTACATGTGTGCAGGTTCTAATACTAGTAAATATTATTGTTAGAATATGAAGAACACTACAAGAGTTTCTACATTGCTAGCTTCTAGTGGCAGAATCTAAAGAACACTTGCTAAGTGATGTCTGGCGAAGACTCTGAAGCTGAAGGTCTCAGCATCAGAAGAAGCAACATAATTGTCTCTACACTTAGTGAATGCAAATTGGCACCTAGTACCATTCATAGATGGTGATAAAGCTGAAGTTTTCTGTATTGCAAAAAGCAAGTTGTATTATCAAATCATTTTTCAGCTAAAGTCTATAGATTGCAAGGCTCAAGGAAGGCTGAGATGCTTTATGGATATCTACTCACAACGGCTCTAATAGTAATGAATCTCTTGAAAACTTAAAGTTTAAACATGTTACACATTAGATTAAGACCTTCTTGTGTATCTATCTTCAACGGCTCTTGTACTATGGAGTAACAACAAAAATTCTTGATCAAATTACCTCATCAACGACTAGTTTCTGAAAAGGCTATAAATATGGATGAAGGTTCAAACTAAATCTTTAACAAGGATCAACCAGATGAAGGAGTAACAAGATCAAAAATTATCAACTCATTGTATATGTAGATTTTTCTAATGTAGGTTGTAATTGTAAAAGCCTTAAGATTTCTTACATATTAAATATCTTAGAAATATTAAGAGCTTTAGGTCTTTGTTATGGTGATTTTCCATACCTCTGATACTTGTATCATGTACACTTTGTTCTCTATTCTATTGAGCTTGTTCAGCAGTTTAGATAAAAGTCTTGTGTCATTGGGATACAAGCAAGAAAGTATCGAACCAAGATGCTTGAGCCACGTAAGTATCTTGCTATGTGCTTGAGCTGTGAAAGTCTTAATCAAGTGAACTGATTGAGCAAAAGTCTTGTATCATTGGGATAAAAGCAAGGAAGTCTTGAGCCAAGATGCTTAAGCCACGTAAGTATCTTGCTATGTGCTTGAGCAGTGAAAGTCTTAATCAAGTAGATTGATTGAGCAAGAAAGTCTTGAGCCAGTGTAGCTTGAGCAGGATAGCTCAGTTCATGGAATTGGAGCAGTAAGTCTTGACCTGGAAGATGCAAGAATAAAGGTTCATTTCAAGGGACTTGGAGCAGAAGTTTTGAGCCTGAGGGGTTTAGTAGAAATGCTTAGTACATGGAATTGGAGCAGTAAGTCTTGACTTGAGAGGTGTAAGAAGTGAGCCTCATTTCATGGGTCTTGGAGCAGAAGTCTTGGGCTAAGAGCCTGAGTAAGGAAGTTTTGGGTTTGTGGAACCTGAGTAAGAAGTCTTGAGTGAAGAGCTTGAGGAGAAGTATTGGACCTTGGGTCTGAGAAATTGTACATATCTTATGCAGAATGCATAAGCGATTGTAATCATGTTTTGATAATAGAGAAAATCTCTTGTGAAGCAAGGGGACTGGACTACTCTCAATTAGGAGAAGAACCAATATAAATCTTTGTGTCTTATGCTATTATTTATTTACTTCTATTAACATTCTGCTACTAAGAATTAACCAGAATTTGAACACTAGTTTAGATTCTGAACTCTGATCAAATGCAGACTAAGAAAATGGAAAACACAATTCAACCCCCCTTCTTGTGTACTTATCTCACCTTCAATTGGTACTAGAGCATGGTCTGTGCTTAAAACTTAACAGTAGCGTAAATAATGATCCAATATGAAAAGTATGTCTGTCAAAGACTTTCCTTCAAGAAGGAATCAAGTGCCACATGAAAAATATTATACTGCTTTTCCTACCATATTCAAAGGGTGATTCCACTAAATTTAAATTATGGAAAAGAAAAACATATTTTTAACTCATTGGTCTTGATAAAAGGGGTTTTGAAGGTCTATAAAATATCCTTTCAAAAGGTATTACTATAGAAGTTAATGGTGTAGAGATAATCTATTTGAAAGTCTCAATCACCAGCTCAGAAGAAGCTTATTGAATATCTTCAGAGGTAGTTGCATTCTGGTAGATGCTCTATCTCACTTATGAGTATGTCAACATCATTGATATGTCTGATGCTCGGAATATCTTTGAATCCTTATGCTCAGATTTGTGGGAGTCAGTTTTGAAGTTTATCTAGTTACACTTCATTTGATCTTTCAAGCAAATTCTAAGAAGATTGATCTAGATTCAAACCTGAGGTCAAAGTTATTCAAGAAGTTATACAACTTGAATTTATTGTGGTATGTTGGTTTGTCTTGCAAATATTTGAAGAAAATAAATGAAATTAGATGATGAAAAGCTATCTAACAGATCACCTTTCCTAAAGCTTGGTTCTTTGGAGTGTCTGATGATAAGGAACTTATATTTCTTGTCAGAAGTACTTCTTAACCAGCTGAATGAGATGTAATATTTGTTGATAGAAGAGTAACTTCAAAAGCTTCTGAAATACTTGTATTTCAAATGATTTCACAGATCTGAAAGCTAGGAGAAACACTACCAGAAGAACCTAATGTCATTTAATCTTCACTGCATATTCTTTTGAAGATGATATTAGTGTAGGATTCAGATAAAAGAGTAATCTAGCTCTGCCAAGTCATTACTGCTACTAAAGAAGTATCTGAGTCCTAAAATAAAAATCAATTATTAAATAGAAAGAGATTATGCAAAATCTATCTTGCTTCAATATTTGATAATAAGGATTCTTCTCTTTAAGGTGATATCTTAAGAGACTCCATTGCTCTTTGATTGAGGGTCATCATGGAATTTGTATTAAAGGACAAGTCTATGAGAAACCTTTAATTTCTCTTTGTGTTCTGCAGGAAATTAGATAATAGTGCTTTAATTTGTCTTATGCCATTCTCTGATAGCTAACATCATTTAGTTCTTTGCTTATCAAAGATCTCAAAGTCTTGAGTCAAGACAATGAAATTAATGATTCTGCTAAGAACAAGGTCTTATTCATATTATGGTTTATTCTAGAATGATACTCTAGAATGAATCATGGTACTGCTATTAGAATGTGGTAAGGCAAAGGAAAGCCTTTCTGAACATTTATGTATGGTCTCATAGAAATATGAGTGTCATGATTTAAATGTATTTGCTGCAGATATCAAAGAAAGGAGCAGAAGCATCTTCCATGGCATCTATCTAAGGTTGTTTACAACATTTGATGGAAGAAGATCCCACAACCCAGACTTAAGTGCTAGAGGTACCGAGTTTGGTGAGAGTAATGGAGTAATTAGTTCAATATCCATTGAATCAGAATCCACTTAAATAGGTGTTCATACTCTATAGTCGAGTCTGAATACTGATACATGTCTGACCGAGAAAATCACAAAAAAGGGTATGCTTGTTCTTTTCTGGCCTATCTTTTGATTGAATGAGATATTTGTGTAGGTCTAAATGCAAAGTTTCTGTTAGATTTCTAGAGAAGCTCTTTTGAAAAAGGATCTTCAGAAATATTTAAGAAGAAAATCTGTTGCATTTATCTATACTGAATATTTCATTAAGCTAGATGATGGTCATATTTATGGAAACAATTTCCTCACTTTTTGTGATGTTACTGTTGTTTGTTAGCTATCAAAAGAAATAATTCAATATTCACCTATCACTCATGACTCTTGTTTCAAGAGGAAATGTTTGCTCTGAATAGAATCTTGGAGACTTATGACTAATAGAAGGTCTCTCTCTCTCTCTCTCTCTCTCTCTCTCTCTCTCTCTCTCTCTCTCTCTCTCTCTCTCTCTCTCTCTCTCTCTCTCTCTCTCTCTCTCTCTCTCTCTCTCTCTCTCTCTCTCTCTCTCTCTCTCTCTCTCTCTCTCTCTCTCTCTATCTATCTATCTATCTATCTATCTATCTATCTATCTATCTATCTATCTATCTATCTATCTATCTATCTATCTATCTATCTATCTATCTATCTATCTATCTATCTATCTATCTATCTATCTATCTATCTATCTATCTATCTATCTATCTATCTATCTATCTATCTATCTATCTATCTATCTATCTAGTTCTACTAGAGTCTAATGGACGATAGCTTTTGAAAGTTGTTAGCTTCTAAGATTCAGAAAATGATTCTTTACTTCTGATAAAACAATTTAAGAAAAAGGTTTTCCAAGACTTTTATAATACTTAAATTTCTCATAAAGGTGAAATTCTTCTAGTTGTTTCAAGAAATATATTGGATAAGAACCTTTGGGTAATGATGTTTTCTTTTTGGATACTTATTGTCACTATCCCCTGTCTTGTGAAACATCATTTTGTCCTTCTTCTGACAAGATTCTTATTCTTTTAGGAATCTTGTTCAATTCTTTTTCTTTTTATTTTCTCTGTGGTTGTGTGCTGATCAAGCCAAACTTAAGATGAGTTTCCTAGTCAATTCTTCTTTGAATCAACTGGTAATCATCAATGAAAAGTTTATGGATTTTGATGAGTTTTTTAAGTTAGGATTTAACTTCCGGAAGACTGGATGTGGACAAGGATTGAATGGATACTTCGAGATGCTCTGTGATTTCACTTATCCAGATCTTGTAAAAGAGTTTTGATTAATGCTTCCATTGTTGAGCTAAATTCTGAGTGTTCTATTCTCTCTAAAGTAACTGCTATTTCTATAACAGTAACCTCGAAAGTGATTGCTAATGTGATCAACTATAAGGAGATTGGAGAAATCCCAGGAACTCTTATTTGGGAACACTGTCTTTCTACTTGGCGTATCTTTGTAGATCCATCTAATACATCAGTGGTCTCAAATCTTTGTCTTGATGCTATTGTTTGGAATTAGATTCTGAATTCAAACTTACTTTCTCAGGATAAATATTTAGACCTTGTGGACCCTATTGAAAAAGATCTGCTTCTATTTCTCAATTCAGACTTGCAGATTGATCTTCCTCAAGTTATGTTTGACTATTTGAAGAAGACTCTTTCTTCTTTTCACAAGGGAAAGATTTTTTTCATTCCTTTTGGAAGAGTTCTTTTAGAATTACTCGTTCATCAGGGAGTTATCATAAGTTCAAGGTTGATTTTTCTAAGATCTGGTGAGACAAGTTTGAAGCTATCTATGAAAGATTCTGATGTTAGATTTCTGCATAGTTATGCCTTGTAACTGTTAGAACCTTTGTGTTAAGTTATCTTATTATTAATTCAAAGTTTGTTCATGTTGTTGTTCAGTTAATTGTTGATTCTATTTAGTTATGGTTGAAAGAATTAAAAGTAATGGGAGTAAGAACTTAATGCTTGCAAATTTTGTCATTAATAAGAAGGAAGGGATTACAAATTATTTAGACATTCTAGTCTATTGGATTGACCCTAAGGTATTCCCTATGATGATTTGACATGTCCATATTATCTAAGTTATCTTGCCATTCTTCCTTGGTAAACTCCAAAGCCTCCTTTCTTAGTTTATTTCTGCATTTGGACCCGAAATATCTTCTTCTTCTGTGTGGCTTTACAAAAGATGCTGAAGAGGTGAGAGCTTCTGAAGTCATCTACTTGCTAGTAGATCCTTCATCTGCTACTTTGCATTCACTTGCCTGAATTGCTACATTCAATATAGATGTCTTTCTGAAATCTCTCTTTAGAACCCAAATTTACTTCTATTTGTACATCTTGGTGTTTTGAGGATTAAGTGATTATGAAGGTAAGCCTGCTACGAGTTCTTAGATAGACGTGTTACATACGTTATTACAAGTATCTGTTTTTTTAATATTGATTAAGTCTTATCAATATCTTAAATGATATATCTTGGAAATGTTATCTAATAGTCTAACCTATTAAAGACTCTTTAAAAAAATATGAATATTATACTTGACTCATTTAACTGTTGTTTCTGGTGTCAGTTTTACTTCATTAATGTCTTTCAGTAAATCTAAGGGAAGTTATTGAAAGTATTTGCATGCAATAAACAAAATTTGGTAAAAGATAAAATTTTCATTAGTTGAAGCAAATGATTATAAACTATTGATTCATAAGGAACTAATAATGCTTATCATAGATCCTTATCTAAGTCATCCTGAGCCTTATGATGATAACAATTCTCATAGTCTATATCCAGCTCATCTACATCAACTTCTTCCTCTTCTGCCTCTGGGATTGGACGGTAGAATATCTTGTTGGACCGTCTTCTCTTCTTTGATATCTTCATTATCTTTCTGCTGGGCTTCATCACAGCTTCTGGTGAACCTACTCCTTTAGGTTGTGTTGGAGCTACTGACGTTGCTTCTTTAAAAGTAAGTCTTGCAGAGGGCACAAGCCCAGTGGTAGATGATTCAGAAATAACTCGTTTTTGAACGCTCTGGACATCTTGTCTTGTAGACCTCTAAGAGATTTTTGTTACTAAAGAAGTCTTATGACTCTCAACTGATGCCTCTATAACTCTGGTGGATGTTGATGAAAATGAACTAGGTTTGGACAACTTTTATAATTGAGCAACTTAAACGACTGATTTAATCCTGCTTGATTCTTAGAACAACAACGACCACTAAAAATTTAAAGCATAATTATACAATCCTTAATGACCCCATGTTACTTCATCATTTTTCAATTCCTTGGAAACTGATCCTGTAATGATGAACTGTGATGCATTTATGACTGTAATTCTTTTCTTCTTCTCTTTTTATTTTCTTTTTGATGTGACAAAAAGGGGAGAAATAATAGTGAGTATTTAATTAGAAACTAAACCCATTGAGTACCTATTCAGTTATACATATTGGTCATTTATAATTTTGTTATTTATATTTCTGTATTTGAGGTTATCTTGCCCAGGCGACACATTTTAACTTTCTTGTACATAGAACTAAAGAGGAGCTTACAAACCTCAGCCTTAGCCTATCAGACTCAAAAGGAGCTTACAAACATTGTAATATAATGTTTCCAAAGGAAGTTAAAATGTTATTTTTGGTTTTATTAAATATGGAACTAAGGGGGAGCTTACAAACATCAACCTTGGAACTGTTTGACTCAGGGGGAGCTTACAAACCTCAGGCTCTGATGTTACTAAGAAAACTGAATTACTTTTTCTTAAGAGTAGTTCCTAGTATGATGTCTATAGAACTCTGCTTTGGACTATTAGACTCAGGGGGAGCTTACAAATCTCATACCCTGATGTTACAAAGAAAATTATAACTGCCTAACATTGTCCTTTAAATACTTGTGTTTGTCATCATAAAAAAGGGAGAAATTATTAGAACAAGATTTGTTCATGACATATTTTCCTTGGGTTTTGATGTTACCAAAGTATTAAAATAACAATGGTTTATTTGATGTGTGTTACATGTATGCAAGTTCTAATACTTGTAAATATTATTGTCAGAATCTGTTATACTTTAACCACACTTTGAGAGTTGCTGCATTGCTAGCTTCTGGTGGCAGAATCTAATGAACACTTGCTAAGTGATGTCTGACGAAGACTCTAAAGCTGAAGGTCTCAACATCAGAAGAAGAAACATAATTGTCTATACACTTAGTGAATGCAAATTGACTTCTGATATCATTCAGAGTTGGTGATAAAGCTGAAGCTGTATGTACTGCAGAAAACAAGCTGTATTGTCAAATTAATTTGTCAGCTAGAGTCTATAGTACGCAAGGCTCAAGAAAGCCTGAGATGCTTTATAGATATCTACTCTCCACAACTCTAATAGTACGTAATCTCTTGAAGATTCAAAGGTTAAACATGTTACAAATTGGATTAAGATCTTCTTGTGTATCTATCTTTAACGACTCTTTATTATTGAGTAACAACAAAGACTCTTTATCAAGTTACCTCCTTAACGACTAGCTTCTGAAAAGGCTATAAATATGGCTGAAGGTTCAAACTGAATCTTTAACAAGGATCAACCAGAAGAAGTATAACAAGATCAATAATTATAAACTCATTGTATATGCAGATTTTTCTGATGTAGGTTGTAATTGTAAAAGCCTTAAGATTTGTTACACATTTAATATCTTAGAAATCTTAAGAGCTTTAGGTCTTTGTTATGGTGATTTCCCGTACCTCTAATACATGTATCATGTACACCTTGTTCTCTATTCTACTGAGCTTGTTAAGCAGTTAGATAAAAGTATTATGTCATTTGGACACAAGCAAGGAAGTCTCGAGCCAAGACGCTTGAGCCATGTAAGTCTTTTGCTATGTGTTTGAGCTGTGAAAGTCTTAATCTAGTGGATTAATTGAGCAGAAGTCTTGTATAATTGGGATACAAGCAATGAAGTCTCAAGCCAAGATGATTGCGCCAGATTATTTTCTTGATATGTGCTTGAGCAATGAAAGTTTTAATCAAGTAGATTGATTGAGCAGTAAGGTCTTGAGCCAGTGTGGCTTGAGCAGGATAGCCTGATTCATGGAATTGGAGCAGTAAGTCTCAATCTGGGAGGTGCAAGCAGAGAGGCTCATTTCATGGAACTGGGAGCAAAAGTCTTGAGTCTAAGGGGCTTGATCAGGAAGGCTCAGTATATAGAATTTGAGCAGTAAGTCTTGACCTGGGAGGTGCAAGCAAGGGAGGCTCTTTTCATGGGACTTAGAGCAGAAGTGTTGGGCTGAGAGCCTGAGGAAGGAAGTCTTGGGTTCGTGGAACCTGAGCAAGAAGTCTCGAGTGAGGAGCTTGACCATAATTCTTAGACATTAGGTCTGAGAAATTGTAAAAGTCTTATGCAAAATGCATAGGTGATCGTAATCATGTTTTGATTATAGTGAAAATCTCTTGTGAAGCAAGGGGACTGGACTACTCTCAATTAAGGGAGTAACCAATATAAATATTTGTGTCTTCTGCCATTATTTATTTGCTTCTATTAACATTATGCTGCTAAGAACTAACCAGAATCTGAACACGAGTTTAGATTCAGAACTCTGATTAGATGCAAACTAAGAAAACAGAAAACACAATTCAACCCCCCTTCTTATGTACTTTTCTCACCTTTATTATTTTGTTTAATTTTTTTATTTTATCAAATTTTTTAATTATATTTTGGTTATCATTTTGTTTATATATTTTTCTTGATTTATTTTCTTGTTTATTTCATTTTATTTTTATTCTTATTTTTTTCATTTTGGTCAATGAAGTCTGGATATCATAGAATATTGGTTATTGAAGTTGTTTAACCTTCATCATTTTAAATCTGTGGGTCAATGATCATTTGGATCATTTTCTACACTTTGAGATAGTGATAAATTGCTTTTATTTAATCGATGAAAGTTCTTGATTAAGATGAGACAATTCTCTTTTTATTTTCGTGTGACATTGCTTTAGGAGAATGATTCACTTATCATTTCTCTAGCATGTTTTAACACTAAAATTGTTATTGACCAACCTCCCACAGTATGATCTTCCTCATAGATTGTGCTACGATTACTTAACATAGCGCTAAATTGGTCTTGATTCAAGAAAGTGATCATCCGATCAATAAATATTAACAACTAACATCTAACCTTTATATTTTCGCTCTTTATTTTCTTCCTATATACTTTTTGCCATTTATTTTCTTGCTCTTTATTTCATTGTTCATATATTTCATTGCTCATATTTTCATTCTTATTCATCTTTGTTCATCTCATTAAAAAAAAACAAAAACATGATAAAAGATCAAAACCCTAAAAAACACATAAGGTTGGACTATGGTTACTATCCTTAGCATTATGGAGATTTAGACCTTGTAATTAAACCCTAGCAAAGGAGATTTGGGATTGGGCTTCTCTACTTGTATTGCTTTGTCTTAGGACACCATTGCACATCATTCATAGCTTACTCTTAGGCTTTCTTACAATGAGACTTATTCAATTAATTACTTCTAGTTGGTCGTTTAAAAGACTAGCCCACTTTGCTAGTAACGTATAGTTTATTGTTTGGGTTGTTTATGGTCCATTCCATCCCCATTTGATAAATGTATCCCCATTCTCATGATGTGTAATAATTTTATTGCTTTCTCTTTGCTTGCTTTTGCTTAGGTAGCCTCTAATTCAAGAACAAAATTAATCACCATTTTTCAAAAGAACACAAATAAGCTTGATCCAACGTCAAACATTTTTCATAAACAAATTCAATAGGATTTTCATCACCATCAACCCTTACCAATTACACTCCACTTTGCATTCATCCTTTGTAAGTCGATTATTTTTACGACCACCATCAACCTTTCCATTGACCAAAACATTTTCTTAAACAACCAAACAAATCCTTGATCCAACATCAAGTGACTTTTTCTCAAGAAAATTCAAAACACAATAAGATGCGATTAGGATTGTGCGTCATGAGCCTTAAGTGGTGGAGAAGGAGTGAGACTGGAGCTTTCCTACACTCACTCTTATTATTTTGACACAAGACGTTTGGCTTGGTAGCTCGAAATAATCACCTCTATCTATAGTCTTTAGTGCAATCCTAATCAAGAACAATCTCTTTCAAAAATCCTAAAAACAACATCAATTCATCAAACTTCTATTTTTACGCCTTATGGCCTCACCTCGAACATCCTTTTCAAGGTAAAATCAACCAAGAAATACTCATTTTTAAGCCGAACTACGAAACTCTAACTTCCTCATTGCGCCATGAGGGTACGTAGGTACGAGGCCAACGCCGAATCGAGCACCTTAATAAAAAACATTCATTTCGCTTTAGCAGATAAACGTCACCCTTTCATACGTAGACAACTTAAATGGTTCCTGCTGAGTACAACGGATGTATGGAGTGCTAATATATTCCTCTTGCATAACCGACTTCCAAATCTGACATTGGTTACGACGACCATGTCCTATTCTTTTTCTGTTTTATGGGTTTTATCATTATTTTCTCTTTCTCTCTTTTAAGAATAAATAAAGTTCGGTTAGTCCATTCACGAGCGTTTCCTTGCGAGGTCGTATTCTCTCTTTTTCGAGATACGACAAATATACATATCATAATATAATCTAACATATCATTACATTCGAAACATATTTAATTCTACCAATTCATTTTTACATAAAAAAATAATTTACCATATAAAATCGCACAATTTAACTAGTTTTGAATAATTTATGAGTGTAGATGATTCAAATGTACGTATCATGATATAGTTTATCCTTATTATGGGCTATACGTAGATGATTCAAAAGCTGTATAAAATTTATGAGGATAGTAATGTTCAGCAGTACAAAACCTAAATCAACAGAGAATTACAATTTTGATTTATAAAATATGCAGAACTTTATATGGTATCAATTGTTCACTCTTGAGGAACAATCCAATATGAAAAAGCATAAGCAGTGTGAAAATGAGATAAATGAAGATAATATTTTCATTTTGTCTGATAGAGGATGGCTCCACTGTGTTGATGCAAAGGTGAATAAATGATGAACAGAGGAAATATTCTATTAAAGAGAATGATGGCTACCCAACTCACTAAAACATTACAATGATTGCAACCCTATTTATAAGCTAAAACTAGGGTTACTAGAATAAGATAAAATACTAAAACACCCTCTAACAAACTTAGGGGCTAAGTAATAGTATAACTAAATATGAATTACTTCTAATACCATCCCTTAATTCATATTCCATCAAAACTTGTAACACCAATTCCATCCCTTAGTCTGAGAAATTGATCAGTCTTGATAGCTTTTGTCAGAGCATCTGCCAACTGTTTTTGAGTGCTGTAGTGTACAACTTCTAACACTCCACTATGAACTTGATGTATCAAAAAATGATACTTGATCTCAATATGCTTGCTTCTCCCGTGCAACACTGGGTTTTTGGCAAGATTGATTGCAGACTTGTTGTTAATCATCAGCTTCAGAGGTTTGTTTATTTTAATCTTCAGATCCTGCAACAGATTCAGAATCCACACAGCTTGGCATGCAGTTGCAGCACCTGCAATGTATTCAGCTTCACAGGTTGATAACGCCACAACAGGTTGCTTCTTGGAACACCAAGAAATGGGACCTCCCAGAAATTTGAACAAGTACCCAGAGGTACTTCTTCTGTCAACTCTGTCTCCACACCAATCAGAATCTGAATAACTCAGAAGTTCTGACTCATTCTTTCTTCCAGAAGGAAATAACACTCCATACTTCAGAGTTCCCTTGATATACCTCAGAATCCTGACAGCAGCTTGGTAATGGGACCACTTAGGTTTACTCATGAACCTACTAACCATCCCAATAGAATAGCAAATATCAGGTCCGGTATTGCACAGATACCTCAGAGAGCCAACCAACTGTTTAAAGGTTGTAGCGTCCACATCCTTTCCATCAGAGTCTGAACCCAATTTCTGATTTGTATCAGAAGGTGTGACAGCAATCTTACAATTCTTCAGTTCAAATCTCTTCAGAAGTTCTAATTCATACTTGAGCTGATGCAAAATGATACCTTTCTCAGAATATCTGAACTCCATCCCTAGAAAGTATGTCATTTTGCCTAGATCAGTCATTTCGAATTCATTCATCAGAACTTTCTTGAACTTCACTATCTCCTGTTTAGAACTTCCAGTCAGCAGTATGTCATCAACATATAAACACACCAGAGTCATATTGCCTTCAGAAGTATGCTGAACATAAATACCGTACTCCATCTCACATTTCTGAAAGCCTTGCTTCTTGAAAAATGAATCAATCTTCTGATTCCAAGCTCTGGGCGCTTGTTTTAATCCATATAGAGCTTTGTATAATCTGTACACCATCCCTTCCTGATTCGTTTTCACAAATCCAGGAGGTTGTGACACGTAAACTTCTTTTTCTAATGGACCATTCAGAAATGCCAATTTTACATCTAAATGCATCAAAGGCCAATTCCTGTTAGCAGCTATTACAATCACCATTCTGATTGTTTCATGTCTTGCTACAGGTGTAAACACTTCAGAATAATCCAACCCAGGTTTCTGTAGAAATCCTCTGGCTACCAACCTTGCTTTATATTTGCCAATTGAACCATCTGGCTTTAACTTCTTCTTGAAAACCCATCTGACGCTGATGGCTTTCTTGTCTTTTGGAAGTTCTGTCAGCTTCCAAGTCTTGTTTCTCTCTATAGCATCAAGTTCTTATTTCATGGCCTTCAGCCAGAGCTTCTGCTTAAGAGCATCTTCTGTACTTATGGGTTCAGAGTCTACTATCATGGCACACTAAATAACTTCTCCTTCAGAGTCTACTTCAGTGTCTTGCAGCATGTCAAATTCTGCATATCTTTTGGCGACATTTCTTATTCTTTGTGGTCTCTGAACTTGTTCAGAGTCTTGAGCTTCAGAGTTTCTAGCTTCAGATGATTGACTTCCTCCAGAGCTTTGACCATCTTCAGAGTCTGGCATATTTCCAAAGTCTGAATTGCCACCAGAATCTGGATTGCCATTAGAGTCTGGATCATCAGAGTCACCTTCATCTTCTGAGTCTTCTCTAGAGTCCGAATCACTATCAAATTCAGAGTCATCGTTAGAGTTTACTCCAACTTCAGAAATTCTTAACTCTGACCTCTCTTTAGAATTTCTAACATCAGAATCAGATTGAGACTTATCCCAATTCCAAACTTCTGATTCCTTCACAATCACATCTCTGCTGAATTCAATTTTATTGGTTTCTAGACAATAGAGCTTGTATGCACCTGTACTGTGGTACCCTATCAGAATCATCACTTTGCTTCTATCATCCAGCTTCTGTCTTCTGGCTTCTGGAACATGTTTATAGCAAACAGAACCAAACACTTTCAGATGACTAACACTTTGCTTATCTCCTGTCCACTTCTGTATTGGAACTATTTCCTTCAACTTCTTCGTAGGACATCAGTTGAGTACATACGTTGCAGTGGCAATAGCTTCTCCCTAGAGCTTCTGGGGAAGCTTCTTCTCCTTTAGCATGCTTCTCACCATATCAAGCAAAGTGCGGTTTCTTCTTTCAGCAAGACCATTGTGTTGAGGGGTATAAGGAGCAGTAACCTCATTCTCAATTCCATTCTCCTCACAAAACTTCTGGAACTCTTTGGAGTTATACTCACCTCCACCATCAGTTCTAAGAATCTTCAACTTCTGACCACTTTGATTCTCAACCTTCATTCTGAACTTCTTGAATTCATCAAACACCTCGTGTTTAAACTTAATAAGGGATACCCATGTCATTCTTGTGAATTCATCAACAAACAACACAAAGTATTTATTCCCTCCAATCGATGCTACTGAAAATGGACCACACACATCAGAATGTACAACTCCCAAGGCATGTTTTGCTCTTGGAGAAGCTTCTGACGCAAATGGAAATCGTGGTTGTTTTCCTTCCATGCAAACTTTGCATGACTTTTCAGGCTTCTTAACTGCAGAAATTCCTTGTACCAACTTCTTTGAATTCAGATGTTTTAAGCTTCTGAAATTCAAATGACTGAATCTTCTGTGCCACAACTCACTATCCTTCTCAACACTTGCTGCACTAAGACATTCTGAGTATGCAGTTCTGACATTCACCTTAAATGTTCTATTTCTTCCCTGCTCTGACTCCATAATCAACTTCTGATTGCAGTCATACAGCTTCAGAAGATTGTCCTTCATGGTAACTGAAAAACCTTTCTCAATTAATTGTCCCACACTCATCAGATTGCTTCTGATGCCAGGTACATACCACACGTTCTGAATCAATGTTGTTTTCCCATTGTTCAGAATCACTCTGACATTTCTCATACCTTCTGCGTTAAGATATTTGTCATCAGCATATCTGATCTTTGTTCTCTTTTCAGAGTCAAAGTCAACCAACCATTTCTTGTTTCCAGTAAGATGATTTGAACATCCAGTGTCCATATACCACCAGTCTATCAGATCCATATCACCAGATTCAGAGGCCATCAATAGCACAGATTCGTCATCAGAACTTCTGGCTATATTTGCTTCTTCTAATTTTCTCTCCTTGTTTGACCAACAATCTCTAGCAAAGTGACCAAACTTCTTACAACAATAACATTGGATTTTCTTCTTGTCATACTTCTCTTTTCCCTTATGAGCATTCTTTTGTATATTAGAGGTTGAACTTTCTGACTTCTGACCACCATCAGATCTTCTCCTGGCTTCTAACTGCTTCTGATACCTCCTATCAGAAGTTACTTTCAAAGCCTGCTGCTCTACTTCCTTTTCAGAAGTTCTCTCAGTTAAACGCAACTCTTGCGCTTCTAGACTGCTCTGCAGCTCTTCAATTTTCATGGTGCTCAGATATTTGGAATGTTCTATTGCTACCACAATGTAATCAAATTGAGAGGTAAGAGATCTCAATACTTTCTCCATGATTGCTTCTTCAGAAAGAGTTTCTCCACACGCCTTCATCTCATTAGTGATCAGAATCATTCTGGAGATGTATTTAGAGACTTTCTCATTATTCTTCATGTTGAGATTCTCATATTGCTTTCTCAAGGACTGAAGCTTCACCTTCTTCACTGATGCGTCACCACCATAACATCTCACCAGTGTGTCCCACGCAGCCTTTGCTGTTGTTGAATCTACAATCTTCTCAAACACATTTACATTCACACATTGATGAATGAAGACCAATGCTTTCTGATCCTTCTTCCTTACTTCCTTCTGCGTGTTTTTCTGTTCATCCGTCGCATCTGCTGCTACCGGAACATAACCATCAGTGACAAGATCTAGAACATGTTGAGCACCAAACAGTACACGCATTTAGATCATTCAACGATTCCAGTTTTTACCGTCAAATACTGGAAGTTTGATGTTCATGTTTTCGTTTCCGTCCATCTTCTACCTTGCACAATACACTTAGATTTCTCACACAGTGTTTCCCAACCCACAGAATTAAAAATCCTGATCAGATTTGTTCAAGATTCAACACGAATCTAAGAAACAAAATCAAACACACAAGGCCTCACGTTCACTCGTGTTTCCCGTGTTTCCCAATGAATCCAAACCGGAGCTCTAGATACCAATTGTTGGTGCAAAGGTGAATAAATGATGAACAGAGGAAATATTCTATTAAAGAGAATGACGGCTACACAACTCACTAAAATATTACAATGATTGCAACCCTATTTATAAGCTAAATCTAGAGTTACTAGAATAAGATAAAATACTAAAATACCCTCTAACAAACTTAGGGGTTGAGTAATAGTATAACTAAATATGAATTACTTCTAATACCTTCTTGACATTAGTTTCCTTTAACTCTACGAAATCGAGATGTGACAAAATTATCCTCCAAAGCCCTAGCTTCACTACACTACAACATTTTTACTCTATAGCAACGCCTAATTTTCAGGAAGTAAAAAAATTGTTCTCGTAGAGAGTAATAGGCAACTAATTATATAATTTGTTGCTGTAGCATATTTAATTTTTTGTAAATTTTATACAACGGCCCAAAACCGTTCTGATAGAGAGAAATGAGAACGGCTCCTATTAGCAACGGCTAGAACCGTTCTTATATAATTTTTAATTATTTTAATAAAATATTATTACTAACAAAATTTTCAATCTCCCTCCACGAGTAAAATTTTCGTTCCCTCCCACCGTTCTCATACGTTTCAGTCTCCCTCCACGAGTAAAATTTTCGACTCCCTCCACGAGCTTCTCTCAAACTGATTCATTGTCCCTCCCAAATACGAGCTTCATCAAACGATTCTCTAAAAGGTACGAGCTTCTCCTTAACCCTAATATTCATCCCAAATTTATTCTTCATTGTACGAGCTTCTCCCAAACTCTAACATTTTGTTCTTCACCCATATTGATTCTTCATGGTATGATTCTCTCAAACCCTAACATTCATCCCAAACTTGTGTGTGTAAATGTTCTCCTTCAACTTTCTCTATTTTCTGCCAATAAATCTAACGGTTTAATTTTCATAGGTCTCAATTTTCAAACGTAATAGTGCACGAGTTTTCAGCGGTGTGCGCATTTTCGGTTCATCCTGGTAAAAAGGTAATAATTTGATTATAATTCGTAGCCCTGTGTTATTTTGGTGGGTCATTGAGTTAGAGATAGTTAATTAACTCAAATTATCTAGTGCTTCTCTGCATCTGTTCGGTGCCGGTGTCGCTTCTCTGCATCTGTACCCTCTAGAATAATGATTCAAAAATTTCTGCTGATGAAGATAATGAGTTTTTTCCTAAAGAGTACTTTTGATTATGGATTATTGAAAGAGATTGTTAACAGGTTCTTACCAAAACCTAAGGAAGAGATAATAAGAACTTACGCAAAAGCTGAGAGGTAATGCCATTTAGCAGAAACAGGAACATTGAAAGGAGGCAAAGAGTCAACAATCTTGATAGGAACAATTTTGGTTTGCTTGTCGATCCCAATAACTATAGCAGCAGCAAGGGTGAGAACAAAGGCCAAAAGTATAAGAATCAATTCACAAGAACCACCCTTAGCCTTAGGAGGTTTTCTCCCTTCTATACCGGTAGAAACGTTATGCTGTTAGTAAATCTAGTTGCTAATTGTTAGAACTGTTAGAAATTGGAAAAGAGTTAGGAACTGGTAGATAGTATTGAACTGGTGGAATTAGCTAACATATTAATAAGTTATGTTGTATAAGTACTGTTTAGTAAATGGTACTGGTAGTTAGCCCATCACAGTAAATGGTAATTAATAAGTTATGCTAATAAGTACTGTTTAGTAAGTATTGTGTATCCTCCATCTCTTCCTTAGGTTTGTCATTGTTGTTAGATTTTGTGAAATTATACTCTTCCTTAGGTTTTTCCATCTCTTCCTTAGAAAATTGGTAATTAATAAGTTATGCTAATCTTTATTATTACGTGGGAGCCACTTAATGAGTCTGACATTGCAGCGTTACACTAATTGAAGCGGATACACCACTAATTTTTTGAGTTAGGAAAGATTTGTACAACTTAATATTTTGTGAAAGTTGTCTTACTGCTATTATTATGGCTTTTGCACTTGTAAGTATTTTTGTGAGTATGTTTAAAGTACGCTGAAGGTTATTCTTCTGCTACTACTATTGATGCACTAGCAAGTATTTTTGTAAGTATGTTGAAAGTCATTATTCTGCTACTACTGATAATGCACTAGTAACTATGTTGAAGGTTATTTAAAAATTATGTTGATGTTGTTCTTATTATGGTGTTAATGCACTAATAATATGTTAAAAGCTATATTGAACTATACCAGTGTCATATGTTGTTGTTATGGTGTTAATTGACTAATAAATATGTTACAAACTATTTAAAAGTTATGTTCAACTATGCCACTGTCATACAAATATTTGAGAGTAAGTTATGTTAAAAGCTATTTGATTTTTGAGTACTTTTATGACAGTAAGTTATGTAAATTGTTTGAGAGCATATATGTATAATTACAATATTGTATTGGTATAGAGAATTAAAACAAAGTATTATATATCAACTCTACAATTTGTGTATTATGTATCAATTCTACATTTCATGTCTTGTAAATTATATAAAAACAACAACATATGACAGTTGAAGTGAGGAAGTGGTTTAGGTTGGCCACGTGTCTCCATCAGACATATTGGGAGAGAGCGATTATTGGTTGGCCAATCTTTATTACATGTTTATTACATGTTTGGAAGTGTGTTGTGTTGTGTTATGTTGTGTTTTGCTTTTAGTATAATTGTCCCTAGATTCTATGATTTGGCTGTTTCCTACTACGAGTACTTTCAGTACCTTCCTTTTGATGTCAGCACGTTACAATTGATGTAAATATGGATACCAAAGTAGAGAAAAATCTTAATTGATGTTGAGACAGAATATGGATACCTTGCAGTTACTGCTGCTGGTGTACAAGTAATTGCTGCTAATTTGAAGTGGAAATTTGAATGTGAATGTGATGTAAATATAACAGCAGTATTTGAATGTGGTGTATAAATAATTAGCAGCAGTATTTATTCCTTGAAGTGGAAATTTGAATGTGAATGTGATGTAGTATGCTGTTAGGAAATTCTATTTAGTGATGTGTTAGGAAATTCTGTTTAGAGTTGTGTTTAGTGTTGTGTTAGGACATTTTGGAAATTCTGTTTAGTGTTGTGTTTAGTGCTGTGTTTTGTTATTTGTATATGATGTAGTATGCTGTTAGGAAATTCTGTTTAGTGCTGTGTTACAAGTAATTGCTGCTAATTTACTGAAGGCACTAATTAGCAGAATATCTATTGTATTTCACAGAATATATATTGTAATTATCTATTAGCAGCAATATTTATTCCTTGTAGTTACTGCTGCTGGTGTACAAGTAATTGCTGCTAATTTACTGAAGGCACTAATTAGCAGAATATCTATTGTATTTCACAGAATATCTATTGTAATTATCTATTAGCAGCAATATTTATTCCTTGTAGTTACTGCTGCTGGTGTACAAGTAATTGTTGCTAATTTACTGCTGCTGGTGTACAAGTAATTGTTGCTAATTGTCATATCCAAACTTTAGTTTATTAAGTATGAAACTTATGCTTATTGGTACCAATATGTAATTTACCAGTATGGTTGTGTAATATATGAGTGTTTGATGCATATTCCAGTTATTTATTGAAAATTAATGTCATGTTGATGTGTTACAGAACAACTAGAATTCATTCTTCTATTTTAAGTACCAGAGATCCGAAGTTCATACCCTACAGACTGAAGTTACAACTATTTATGCCCATCTGACATTATATCAGGTTTGTATCGACATCCATCTATAACATTTGTTGGACTATTTTTCTGATATTTATGAATTTGATGTGAATTCCTAGTTTATGTTACTTGTTGCACTAGATGAGCATGTTCTGGTAGGCTAGTTTTTATATGACAAAATGAAATAATTTTGACAAATTGAACACTTTGGGTTGCTCTACTGTGTTTCTTTTCTGCTTGTTTTGCTTATACATATTTTCCATAAATGGTAGTATCCCCATAAACCCGATGGACAAGGAATGGACAAAGAAAAACCCCGCGAGTAAAGAGTACCAAAATGGTCTTGATTCTTTTCTAGATTATGCATACACCAAAGGAAAACCCCGCGGGAAAGAGATTTTGTGTCCTTGTGCTAATTGTTACAATAGCAATTGGTTTACAAGGAATGAAGTACGAAATCATTTAATTGCATTTGGATTTCAAAAGGGATATGACGTTTGGGTTCGACATGGCGAGAAGAAACTGAAACTCGGTGATCTTAATAATAATCATATGAATGAAGAAGAGGATCAAATTGACGATATTGATGGACTATTGCATGAAAGATTTAGAGATGTTGTACAAGAAGAAAACGATGTAAATGTAAGCCTCAATGAAGATGCAAAAAAGTTCTATAATCTAGTCGAAGAAGCCAAACAAGATTTGTATCCCGGTTGTAAAAACTTCTCTAAATTGTCATTCACCATTCGTCTTTATTTATTGAAATGTCTTTATGGTTGGAGCAATGTATCATTTGATGCTCTATTAGAGTTGTTGAGAGAAGCTATGCCTTCATTAAACATCCCTGATACGTTCAACAAAACTAAAGGCATGATAAGGGACTTAGGGCTAGATTATAAGAAGATCGATGCTTGCCCTAATGATTGCATGATATATTGGAAAGATCACGAGAATGATACTTCTTGCCATGTTTGCGGTGCTCCACGATGGAATGAAGATGTCAAAGGAAATGATCATGTTGAAAAAAACATAAGTCTCATAAAGTTCTTTCAAAGGTTTTGAGGAACTTTCCGTTGATTCATAGACTTCAAAGACTGTTTATGTGTTCAAAAACAACTAGCTCATTAAGGTGGCATGATGAAGAGCGTTCGAAAGATGGGAAGTTGAGGCATCCTGCAGACGCAGAAGCATGGAAATAATTTGATAAATGTCACTCTGAATTTGCTGATGAGCCACATAATATAAGACTTGGATTGGCCAGCGACGGATTTAATCCATTTAGAACCATGAATTTGTCTTATAGTACTTGGCATGTGGTATTAATACCATATAACTTTCCACCTTAGTGGTGTATGAAGGTTGAGTATTCTATGTTGTCTTTATTAATCCCTGGACCACTTTCACCAGGGAATAACATTGATGTATAACTTCAACCATTGATAGAAGAGTTGAAAGTGTTATGGGATTTGGGTGTAGAAACATATGATGCATCACTAAGTCAAACTTTCCAAATGCGGGCAGCTCTCTTGTGGACTATTAGTGACTTTCCTGGGTATGCTATGTTGAGTGGGTGGAGTACAAAAGGGAAACTAGCATGTCCTTGTTGTAACTATAACACTAATTCAATATATTTGAATTATAGTAAAAAGGTGTGTTATATGGATCATCGTGTTTTTCTGCCTGAGAATCATAAATATAGGTCAAATGCTAGGAATTTCAATGGGAGCATAGAAGATAGGCCACCGCCGGAGTTGTTAACTTGGGAAGAAATCTCAAACAATCTAAAGTATGTCAACAATTCTTTTGGGAGGTTGCAAAAGAAAAGTAATACTGGTCCATGGAAGAAAAAATCAATATTTTTTGAGTTACCATATTGGAAGCATAATAATTTACGCCACAACCTTGATGTGATGCATATAGAGAAAAACATTTTTGATAGTATAATTGGGACTTTGTTGGATATCCCAGGAAAGACAAAAGATCATAAAAACGCACGTTTAGACTTGAAAGAGATGGGTATTAGAAAGAAACTTCACCCAAATGAGGTAGATCAAGGATAAAAGTCAGTGTTTGCCAAAGCATGTTTTTCCATGACTACAAAGGAGAAAACTACTTTTTGCTCTGTATTGAAAAATGAAAAAATACCTGATGGTTGTGCTTCAAACATTTCAAGATGTGTTCAACTTGCTGAAAAAAAAGTTAGCGGATACAAGAGCCACGATGCACATTTCATGTTGCATTACTTGCTTCAAGTGGCTGTGAGATGTACAATGCCAAACCAGGTTGCACATCCATTAATCCGTCTTTGTTCATTTTTTCGTTGTTTGTGTCAGAAGGTGATTGAGGTGACAGATTTAGATATCTTACAATCTGAGATTGCAGAAACACTTTGCCAACTCGAGACAATTTCCCCCCGAGTTTTTTTGATATAATGGTTCATTTGCCAATACATCTAGTGAATGAGGTAAGAATGGGAGGACCTGTTCAATTTCGGTGGATGTACTTTCCAGAAAGATATCTAGGAAAATTGAAGAGTTATGTTCGTAATAAAAGTCGTCCTGAGGGTTCTATTGCTGAGGGTTATTTGGTTATCTATTGTATTTCACAGGATTATGTGTTGTATGTTATGGCTATATTGTGAAATGTGATTATCTATTAGCAGCAGTATTTATTCCTTGTAGTTACTGCTGCTGGTGTACAAGTAATTGCTGCTAATTTACTGAAGGCACTAATTAGCAGAATATCTATTGTATTTCACAGAATATCTATTGTGATTATCTATTAGCACCAGCATTTATTCCTTGTAGTTACTGCTGCTGGTGTACAAGTAATTGCTGCTAATTTGAAGTGGAAATTTGAATGTGAATGTGATGTAAATATAACAGCAGTATTTGAATGTGGTGTACAAATAATTAGCAGCAGTATTTATTCCTTGAAGTGGAAATTTGAATGTGAATGTGATGTAGTATGCTGTTAGGAAATTCTGTTTAGTGCTGTGTTAGGAAATTCTGTTTAGAGCTGTGTTAGGACATTTTGGAAATTCTGTTTAGTGTTGTGTTTAGTGCTGTGTTTTATTATTTGTATATGATGTAGTATGCTGTTAGGAAATTCTATTTAGTGCTGTGTTAGGAAATTCTGTTTAGTGTTGTGTTTGGTGTATGTGATGTTGTTATTGAAATTATTATTGAAATTATTATGTTTAGTGTATGTGATGTTGGAAATTCTTATTGAAATTATTATGTTTAGTGTATGTTATTGAAATTATTATTATCTATTGTGTTTAGTGTATGTGATGTTGGAAATTCTTATTGAAATTATTGAAATTCTTATTGAAATTAATGAAATTAGTGTTGTGTTAGTGTTGTGTTTGGAAATTCTGTTTAGTGTTGTGTTAGGACATTTTGGCAGTTTTCAAGAGTTAGCAGTCAGTGATGTTAATGATGTTGTTTGTCATATTCAACATCATCGTCATCATCGTGTTTTTACTTCTCCATGTAATTGTTTTTACTTTCTGTTGCAGGAAAATGACGAACCGGAATGATTTTGTGTTTGATTTCCAAGCTAAGTCTAGCACGAATTTAAAGAGGAAGATGAAAATCAAGGTTGAAAATGAAAAAGCTTTAAAAGACAACCCAACAAACCAAGGAAGCAATCCTATAAACACCAATGTTGGAAACATTCAAAAGCTGGACCATCGAAAGAAATTGAAAGTAGAAGTCTCTAAGAAAATGGTTGAGCAAAGCAAAGTGTTTGTACCGAATAATAACATTAGAAGTCAATCGGAAGTAGAAATTTCTAATAAAGTTGCCCAGCCGAGCAAAGTGCATGTTCTCAATAGTAATAAGAGGCAAATGGAAGTAGAGGCCACAAAGGAAATTACTGAGCCAAGAAAAGTTCTTGCTCTGAATAATAATACTATAAAGAAATTGAAGTCAACGGTGGATCATCAAGTTAAAGGTTCAATAGAATCACAAGTCTCAAAGAACACCAGTGATCAAACCAAAAAGGTAATTTATAGTACTTTCTAATTCTAATAATGGGGACAACCTCTTATAGTAATGTATTGATTTCTTAAATGAATTTTTAATTATTATTGGTTGATATGAAGCTAATTATTCTTTTACATTCAGATTTTGCAAAGCCTTAACAATACTATAAACAAGTCTCAACAATCCTTTGAGAAGAAAAAAAGTCTTCTAAAGTGTCCAACCATGCCCCTTACCGAATGTCTCGATAAAAATAAGGAAAAAATGGAGTTGAGGAATTCGACGATGAAGATACAGAAGAAAATGAAATGGAAGGATATATGGAGAATGATAGCATTCATAATGGTAAGGAAGTTGAGGGAACAGATGTAAACAAAGCTGAAGGTAATACCTTAGGTACTTCATCCTCAGGATTAACAAAAAAGCGGGGAAAGACGTTATGTCGAAAAATTCATGGACGAAAATTCAAAGATAGACAAGAGATCACCTTGAATAAAGAAGGACAACCAATTGGGCCAGATGAAAAGACAGTGTCTGAACTCAGTAGTTTTTTGGGGACACTAGGAAGAAGTTCAGATTTATGTCCTCTCACTTTCACTAGTTGGATTGATTTGGTCAAGCATTGGGAGGAACACAATTTGGATCCCGTGTGGGATTATGTCAATGTAATTAGTTTTTTATTTGATTTTGTGTTTTTTTAACATACTTTAATGTATATAATATTCTAAATATATATTTTTGCAGGAAAAATACAATATCCCAAAGGAAGGAAAGAAGGTTGTATTTGCTATTACAAATGGTGCTTGGAGACGATACAAATGCTCGCTTAAAAGGAAGCATTTTAGCAAGTATAAAACCTTGCGCGAGCAGCTAAAAAATCGTCCACAAGAGGTACCAGAAGAAGATTTTAGAAAGTTATTGGAGTATTGGAGAGATGACAAAACTCTAGTAAGTATGTAGGACTGTTATGCTGTTAGTACTGTTATGCTGTTAATAAGTTAGTAAGTATGTTGTTAGTAAGTATGCTGTTAGTACTGTTACTAAGTATGCTGTTAGTACTGTTATGATGAAGAATTAGTAATAAGTTAGTAATATTAATAAGTTAGTAATATAGTACTGTTATATATTAATTAAGTTAGTAATATTAATAAGTTAGTAATAAGTTAGTAATATTAATAAGTTAGTAACATAGTTAGTAATAAGTTAGTAATATAGTACTGTTATATATTAGAAATTGAAAATATAAGTACTGTTATATATTAGTAATGTTATATATTAGTAATATTAATAAGTTAGTAATATAAGTCAGTAATATAGTACTGTTATAAAGTACTGTTATATATTAGTAATTAAGTACATATATTGCAACATATTAATAAGTTAGTAATTAAGTACTGTTATGAATGAAACATATTAATAAGTACTGTTATGTATGTTAGAAATTGAAAAAGAGTTAGGAAAATATAAATGAAATTGGATGGTTGGTTTGTATATATATTGCAAATGTGTATGTATGGATTCGAAGTGTTGGATATGTGTGTGTATGTAGGAAGTCAATCATCAAAATGCCGAAAATGTAGCTCAACTGAAATGAAGACATCGAATGGGGAATAAAGGTTTTGCTGTTATAAGAGAAAAAATGGTATTCTTTTCTAAATTATATTTTAATTGAATATTAAATTGTGTTATTTTATTAATACTCTCATACTATTGTTTTACTTGGTTTAGCGTGAAAATAATGAAGATAAAGAACCTCCGACTCAAGCTGAAATGTTCATTGCTACTCGACAAAGTAGGAAAGGAAAGGAGTTGGATCAAGAAACCAACCATGCAATTGTAAGTTATTATTGTTAGTGTTATTTTTGTTAGGAGTGGATCAGACTTGTATATTATGAGTAATGTTCAAATGACAATTGTCCCTTGCCTCTTATTTACTAGTATATATTATGTATGTTAGATAAAACTTCAAGACTTGATTAAAAATCATGGAAAACCTTCTTCAGAAGCTTTTGAAAGCGTATTGGGCAAACAAAAACCTGGGAGATTGCGTTGCCACGGAAGAACCACAACACCGACTCTCTTGAAAAGAAACGAAGAAATTTCAAAAATTAAAAGAGAGCATGCTGCTGAGATTAGACAATTTAATGACAGGTTACAAGAGATGGAAGAAAAACATCGTCAAGATAAAGAAGAAACTGATAGGAAAATTCAGGTTCTTCTTAAGACTGTTTTGAATCAAAATACCTCCGAGTTGAATATAGAGGCTTTGGCAGCTTTGGATATCAACTCCTGCAACTGATGCTAACAGTGTCTTACGTTCTTCTACATCAACACATGCTCCAACTAATGATCAAGTAAGATTTGTTACATTCCTATGTTTTAAGTGATTTTATATATGTGGATTATTTACTTGGAGTGAATTATTTTATTTTTCATCATTCAAATAATAATCTTATTTAAGTTATATTATTTTTATTTTGCAGGTCATGAATAATAATAACAATGAAGATTTTAAATTTGAATATGAAGAAACGTAGATGTAGAGATGTAGATGTTTATGTTTAATTTTATAGATTAAAGATGTTATTTTGACTATGAATGATGATTGACATTGGGATCGATATGCAATTTGAAGATGTTTTGTTGACATTACGATATGCAAGATCAGGTTTATAAAAAAAATTGAAGATGTTTTTTTTATAAATATTTTGTTGGATCATTTTCAATTTGAAGATGTTTTGTATTTGAATATTATTATATAAAAAAATTGTGAATGATGTTATTATCAGGTTTATAAAATAAAATAAAAATTTATTTTATTAAAAAATAAATAAATTTATTTGGTTTATAAAATAAAATAATTTTTTTTGCAACAGTTACAAAGTGTGTCTGTAGTAAAGAAGGCGTTGCTATAACCTATGAAGAAAAAATGAACTTAAGACTCTATTAGAACAGTTTAGAATAGGCTACGGCTAAGAACCGTTGCTATATTCCATAAAATAACTGTATTCAAATAAACAACAACTGCAACGGTTTAAATTTGAAAACGGCCTCCAGTCGTTGCTGTACCAAACCGTTCTCTATATAAAATTACAGCAACGACTCTGAATAAGGCGTTGCCGTTGGATAATAAACTGTTCCTAAAGACTAAAACAACGCCTTAGTTTAGAACGTCCTGAAAACCGTTCTCATAAGTAAAGGCAACGGTTTTTTAGATTTTGCAACAGTTTTTTTGTGTTGTTGTATATTCAAAATGTTGTAGTGCTAAACTTCATCATGAACCATGGGTTTAACAATGGCAGGAGTTGTCCAGAGGCTTGATATATGTTGTCATGACTCCTTATCACTATAATAAAAACACTCATTTATGACTCCTTATTGTTGGATTCTTAGATGACCATAAATTTTGTTACAAAGAAAATTTGTGAGGGATTGAACCACCACAAATTTGAGAGGGTTTTCTTTGCCACAAATTCTCCTTTCACTTATTATAACTGATCTGACATGATCAGAAGGGGATCACGGGCTGGCCACACGCTGTTGGACTGCTACCTGTTCACCGGTGATGAGGAGGAGAAAGGGGGTGTACCTGCAAAACACTCCGATGCCAAAGTAAGGAGTTGGGCAGAGTGAGAGCAAAGTACAGAAAGTGGGTAAGGAGTGAATTACCTGACCCTCTTGAGGAAGAGGGTATTTATAGAGAGACCCCAGCGCTGGGCCAACGGTCACTTGCGTTGGGCTGGATTGCCAGGCCCAACCCAGGTGACTGCTAGGGCTTACGTGGCGTAGTGAAGGTCAGGACGTGGTCTTCGCCCTAGTCCAATTGTCCTGAGATCTCTGGAAAGTGGGTTTGACCTGCTCTTTCGGAGGTGGGCAGTTGGGAGGATGACGTGTCCCCGCGGAGGGGGGCACGTGGAGAACGTGCGGCTGACACGTCGTTCTCCCCGCGGAGGGGAGCTCGAGGGACTCCCTGAGGGCACGTTATTCTCCCGCGGAGGGGATCCCATGGGATCCCCGGGCGGTGTGTGGCTCTCCCCTGTGGGGGGGAGCACAAGAGAGCGGGGCGGACGTATCGTCATGCCCGTTGGTCGGGGATTCTGTCCGGGGAGGTCGTCCTGTCCGACTAGGGGAAGCGCTAAGGACAATTAGAAGCACGCCGTCCGGCTTGGCAGGGAGCGTATCCTGCCCGTCTTGTGGGGGCTGTGCGCCCGGTCAAACTGCTCCACTCATTGGGCCTTGCGCGTTATTGGGCTGGACCACGAGGCTGGGCCCAGGCCAGAACAGGAGCCCCCCAAGTTGAAGCTCTGCGTCGGAAGAGCGAGGACTTAAGGTCGTTGCTTCGGAAGAAGAGGTAGCGAGGCGGGTGGCTCGTCGGTCTTGTGTCCGGTGGGACGCGGGCACGCGCGAAGATCTTCTTGTCGTCGGGAGAGCGGGTTGGAGGCACATGAAGTGACGCGACCGTCAGGTTACCGCCATGTGTCGCATGTTGAGTGGGTAGTAGGGCGGCTACCCTAGGGCACTTAAAAGCCTAGTGTCGCTTCGAGTTCCGCGCCGGGTTATAAATATGGGGGTCCCCGCTCATTTTTTTACTTTCCACCTTGCTGTCCTACCTGTGAAGCTCTGAGATTCCTCCTCGTCCGTCGTCGTTGTCAATCGCCGCCGCACCGTTAGTTCTTCCTCCCGTTCGCCACCGTCACAAGTGAGTTTTCTTCTTCTCTTCTTTTATTTCCGCCATTTGATTTGGGTCCGTGGTCGGGGCACGATGAATGCCCCGAGGAGAGATGCGAGTTTCCGCCGTATCCGATGATTTTTTAGGTTTGTTTAGACGAATTCCCTGAGGAGGATCGATTGTTCCGATGAATGCCTCGGGGATGGGTGCATTCTCCGATGAGTATCCCGGGGAGGGGCGATAGGTTAGCTTTGAATACCCCGTGGAGAAGTGGCGGGGAGTGTCCCTCGGGGGGCGCCCGGATGCTCGTCTTTTGCTCGCTCACCCGTTGTCGTCGCCCTTTCACTTGACCTGCGGTGGAAGGGTGGATTTGATCCTGGCTATCGAATTCACTGCTATCCTCTGCTTTTCAGGTGTACATGTCGGTCTTGATACCGGGGACGATGGTCGAAGACAGTAATCCCGAGATCCCAGAATTTGACGAGCGGGTCCTCCCCGTCGAGAGTGGGTGGCCGAAGAGCCGCTGTCCACCCCCTCTTGCTTCGTGCTCGACGCGTCCGATGTCTACGCTACCGTGGAGGATAGGTGGGAAGGGGAGCCGCAACACTGGCAGGCGTATCGCCCGAAGGAGCATCATCGCATCTGCTCGAGATATGGGTGGCAGATGTTTCCCATGCACGAGTTCTACTTCAAAGAGGCCCGGCTCAGATTGCCGTTCTCCGCTTTCCACTTGGGCCTTTTTGACTGGTTGCGTTTGGCCCCGTCCCAGCTGCATCCCAACGCTTTGGCCTTTATCCGTGCGTTCAAGGTGGTGTGCTATTATCTCGAGGTGGAGGCCACGGTGCCCTTGTTTTTTCGCATCTTCCACTTGTAACGCCAGTCGGTGAATGGCCGTCAGGGATGAGTCTCATTTAAGCAGCCGACCAAGCTCTTCAAGACGTACAACGATTCTGTTCGAGACTTCAAGGGTCAGTTCTTCCTCGTTAAACCGGTCACCCAGGAAGGCTCAGATACTCTTTTTACCGAGGGAGAGCAAACGGTAGACGGCCAGCGGTTCCTTGCGTGGCTCCCCAAGGTAAATTTATTGTGGACTTCGGAGCACTTCAACTGTGGTACTGATCGGTACATCGTGCGGGATGGGACTCTCGACGAGAGGGACATGGCCGCCTATATGAAAATAGTGGCCTTTGTGCGGGATCTTCCCCCGTCGAAACTGGTGACGCCCGACGGTCGGTACATCCTCGACGCGTAGGGGAATGTGCGGACGAAGAAAAGACTGATTAATACGAAGACCCTGCTCGGTTGTGCCACGGGGGCGGACGCTCTGGAATATCTCGGTAGATGATGTTTCTTCTTTCTCGTGATCATATGTTTTGTCTGTCGCTGACTCTCTGTTTGTTTTTGCAGCGAACATGTCTTCCATCGAGGAGCGGGTGAAGAAGCTGCGTGCCTCAAGGGTCGCCGCAATCCCGAAGACGTGGGTGAGTCAACTGGTTGAGCAGGAGGTCGTGACGCCGGGAGGCCAGAGTTCGTCTTCTTCTCCTCAGGAGAGCCAGTCTCCTACGTCTCAGGGAGCTGCGAAGAGGTCGAGATCCGAGGAGCCCAACAGCCTGATTGATCTGACGACTGGCTCGGCCGAAGAGGGCTACGTCGTTCCGCCGTGCCACCAACATCCGGGCTATTTTCACGGGGCCTGGTCTCCTACTGTTTCCACTGGGGAAGTGAAGGTTGTTCGCGAAGCCGATCGAGAGTCTCGTCGACGCATCTTGGCGGAGGATTTGGCTGCGATGATGCGGACATTCACGACGGACCTGGTCCTGAATGAAGAGGGTTGCTCTGCCGCTGAGCTGTCCAAATTGCAGGGGGACCTTACCTTCATGCAGTCGCGCCTGGCCAAGCTTACCGAGGAGCTAGAGAAGAATCGGAAAGATGCTGCCGACCAGCGCAAGCGAGCGGAGAGTGCTAAGGGGAAGGTGGCCTCGGTGGAGGAGAAGTTGGGGGCGGCCGTGGCCGAGGTGCAGGCGCTGAAAGTTCGCATGGAAGTCCTGGACAGCGCGCTTCATCCAGCCGAGGACGAGAATAAGGAAGACCAGCGGATGATCACGCGTGCTGATTTGGTCGCCCGGATTCGGGTGTTGAAAGGCGATTGTTTGGATGCTGTCGAGGTCGGGTTCAAGAGCGCCGTTGTGCAGATCCAAGTTGTCAACCCTGACGCCACACTGATCGTGGAAGGGATTGGGCCGTATCATGAGATCGTTGACGGGAAGGTGGTTGACCCCGAGCTTGTCGTTTCCGACGCTAGACCCGTGGTTGCTGAGCAGGAAGGCGAGGTGGCATAGGTTTCCCGGGCCTGCGTACTCGTAGTTTCTTGGCCTGCGTGCCGATATTTTGTAACTTGTTTTTCTTTGTTGGGCCTGCGTGCCCCTGTTCGTGTAATATTGACTACTGGGTTGGTGCCCGTTTTTGCTTAATATATCTTTTGAGAATTTTTCTAAGTGTGCGCTCGGTATTTGCACGATGTTTGTGCTCGTCTTATTTTCGCATTTATTTGTTTGCTTGAATTGTATGTTTGATATGTATGTGTTGGTATGCCTTTTGGGCTTGTCCAGGTGTTAGCTCGACAAACTTGTTACCGGCGGTGAAGGGAACTGGCCGGTTTGGCCGGTGGTGTTGCCTGACCTTTTCGGGGGTAGTTCTCCCTGTGGCGTGGACGTCCCATCGCGAGCTGGGTGTCTCGCCGGTTTTGGTACAGCGGGGGGAAGTCTCGGTCGAGGTATTCCCCGCCGAGCAAGGCCTTCTGCCCGTGCACACAAGAGGCAGGGCTTGCTTTTCTCTGGTCGTTAGTGGACGCGTGGGAGTGCGGTGGTACCATGTCGCCCCCTAGTGGTCGGGACGACGGGTCGTCGCGGGCAGTGTTTTAACTGTAGTACCGCTTAAGTTTCACGGCGTTCCATGGTCGAGCTAGTTGTTCCCCGTGCAGGTTTTCGAGGTAATAGGCCCCGTGCTCCGTCTTGTCGCGGACACGGTAGGGGCCTTCCCAATTCGCAGCCAATTTACCCTCGTGTGAGTCTTTCTGGTTTCTGCGCAGAACTAAGTCGCCGTTGTGAAAGTCGCGTTTTAGGACTTTGTTATTGTGGCAAAGTGCTACTTGCTGTTTCAGCTGGGCTTCTCGGAGGGCTGCTCCTGAGTAAATTTCTTCGACGAGGTCGAGCTCTTCTCGTAGGGTGTCGTCATTGTCGTCGGTGTCCAGGGGAGCTTCCGTTCGTCTAGATGGTTCGTGTATTTCGACCGGTATCACGGCTTCAGTTCCATACGTGAGGTGAAATAGGGTTTCCCCCGTGGTTGAGTGGGGAGTGGTGCGGTACGCCCAGAGGACGCTGTGGAGCTCCTCGACCCATGCCTGCTTTGCGTCACTGAGTCGTAGTTTGAGTCCCCTGAGGATGACCCTGTTCGCGGATTCTGCCTGGCCGTTTGTTTGAGGGTGCTCGACCGAGGTGAAGTGGTGTTTGGTTCCGAGCTTGGTGACGAAGTCGCGGAAGTTTTTGTCTGTGAATTGTGTGCCATTGTCGGTGACGATGGCGAGTGAGACCCCGAATCTCGCGAGGATGTTTTGTTTATAAAATCATAGTATGTTGTGGGCCGTAATTTTGGCCAAAGCTTCGGCTTTGATCCATTTGGTGAAGTAGTCGACCCCCACGATGAGGTACTTGTTCTGATAGGACCCTAGGGTGAAGGGTCCGAGGATGTCCAGCCCCCACCAGGCGAACGACCACGGGGAGTAGAGGGATGTGAGTTTGGTTGGGGGGTGAGGTGCATGTCCCCGTGTCTTTGGCATTTGTCACATAGTTTGACGTGTTCCTTCGCGTCCGATTTCATCGAGGGCCAGCAGTAGCCTGCTCGTAGAGCCTTTCGTGCTAGGGATCTTCCTCCGAGGTGCTGCGCGTTGATGCCCTCGTGAATTTTCTCTAGGACGGCTGCGCTCTGGGAGTTATCTATGCATTTGAGGAGTGGGATCGCGAAGCCCCGATGATACAGCCTTCGTTCGAGGAGAACGTACAAAGCAGGCTCGTCGTCTGGTTGTGCTAGCCTCTTTAGGGTCGGCCGAAAGGTGGCTGCTGCTGAGGTAGGCGTGGAGTGGGGTCATCCAGCAGTCAGTATCCCCGATGGCGTTGATGTCGAGAAGGGTAGTGGTCGCGTTGGTGCTCGGTTGCGACAAGACTTCTTGGATGACCGACCTGTGGCCTCTTCGCTTTTTGGTGCTTGCCAACTTGGAGAGGATGTCGGCGCGGGTGTTCTGCTCGCGCGGGACGTGCTGAATCTCCACTGAGTCGAAACCGCGCAGTTTTTTGGTGATAAGTGCTAAGTACTCGGCGAGGTTGTCATTCTTTGCTTGATATTCCCCTCGTACTTGAGAAGCGACTAGCTGGGAATCTGTGTAGATTCGGATGTCTCTAGCCCCGATGGCAGATGCTAGGCGGAGTACGGCTAGAAATGCTTCGTATTCGGCTTGGTTATTAGTCATCGGGAAGGCCAGCGTGAGGGAGACTTCGATGAGGGTGCCTTCGTCGTTGTCGAGGACGATGCCGGCGCCGCTTCCTGTGGAGTTGGAGGAGCCGTCCACGAAAATGGTCCAGATGTGGCTCCTGGTGGTGGGATCGGGTGACGGGGTCATCTTGGCGACGAAGTCTACCAAGGCTTGAGCTTTGATGGCGTGCCGGCCCTCGTAGGTGATGTCGAACTCAGACAGTTCTAATGACCATTTCAGCATGCGTCCGGCCATGTCGGGACGGTCGAGGAGCTGGCGGATGAGTTGGTCGGTGCGGAGCACGATGGTGTGTGCGAGGAAGTAATGTCGAAGTCGTCGTGCTGCGGTGATGAGGGCTAGGGCGACCTTCTCGATCAGCTGGTATAGGACTTCGGGGCCGTGGAGGGCTTTGCTAGTAAAGTAGATGGGTTTTTGGCCCTCACCGGCTTCGCTGACGAGGACGGCACTGACGGCTTCGTTAGCCACAACCAGATATAGGTATAGGGTTTCGCCGGTCACGGGACGTGTCAGTACTGGTGGTTCGGATAAGACTCGTTTGAGGTGGTAGAGGGCTTTCTCGTATTCGTCTGTCCATTCGAACTTGGTTTCCTTCCTGAGCAGTTTGAAGAAAGGGAGGGCGTGCTGGGCGGACTTGGCAATGAACCGGGAAAGGGAGGCGAGCACGCCGTTGAGGGATTGGATGGACTTCTTCGTGGTGGGCGTGGTGATATCTGAGAAGGCGTGGCATTTGTCCGGATTGGCTTCGATCCCCCGTTCGGTCAAGTAGTAGCCGAGGAACTTGCCGGCGCGGACACCGAAGGTGCATTTCTCCGGGTTGAAGCGCATTCGGCATGTCCTTGCGGT